>BQNB010116588.1:1985-21332 GCA_026074375.1 Tanacetum coccineum
ATCTCTTGTGTTGTTGATTCATGAAGTAACACGCCCCGGACCCATATTCCGCTGCGACCCAATTTGGGGGTGTTACACCTTTACTTTCTCTATTCGTTGATATCTCTTTAGGTGGAGTTATCCTAATTTTGGAGTAAAATTATTAATCTATCTCTTCTCATTCACTTTCTCTTCATGATGATCTCCCTCCACTCTAAGTTGTGAGACCTATTTTATATGGTTAGAAAGCCCTAAACGATACCAACATTGTAACTTGTTCTCCTGTTCTTAAATAACTTGTCTCATCATCCCTTATTGTGGTGTATAACGCCGACTCTTTATTTCTTTCTATCGATTACTCTCATCGTCTCCTTCACTCTCTCTATTCGTTGATATCTCTTTATTTGGATTTATAACTAATTTTGGAGTAAAATTATTAATCTATATCTTATCATTCACTTTCTCTTCTTGATGATCTCCCTCCACTCTAAGTTGTGAAACCTATTTTAGATGCCTAGAAAGCCCTAACGATACCAACATTGTAAATTGTTCCCTTGTTTTTAAAGAACTTGTCTCATCATCCCTTATTGTGGTGTATAACCCCGACTCTTTATTTCTTTCTATGGCTTACTCTCATCTTCTCCTTTACTTTCTCTATTCGTTGATATCTCTTTAATTGCAGTCATCCTCAATTCTGGAGTAAAATTATGAATCTTTCTCTTCTCATTCACTTTATCTTCATGATGATCTCCCTCTACTCTAAGTTGTGAGACCTATTTTATATGGCTAGAGAGCCCTAAATGATACCAACATTGTAAATTATTCTCTTATTTTTAAAAAACTTGCTCATCATCCCTTATTGTGGTGTATAACACTGACTCTTTATTTCGTTCTATGTCTAACTCTCATCTTCTCCTTCACTTCCTCTATTCGTTGATATCTCTTTAATTGGAGTCATCCTCAATTCTGGAGTAAAATTATGAATCTTTCTATTCTCATTCAATTTCACTTCATGATGATCTCACTCCACTCTAAGTTGTGAGACCTATTTTATATGGCTAGAAAGCCCTAAACGATACCAACATTGTAACTTGTTCTCCTGTTCTTAAATAACTTGTCTCATCATCCCTTATTGTGGTGTATAACACTGACTCTTTATTTCTTTCTATGGCTTACTCTCATCGTCTCCTTCACTTTCTCTATTCGTTGATATCTCTTTAATTGGAGTCATCCTCAATTCTGGAGTAAAATTATGAATCTTTTCTCTTCTCATTCATTTCACTTCATGATGATCTCACTCATACTATAGTTATGAGCCTATTTTATATCGTTAGAAAGCCCTAAACGATTACAACATTGTACCTTTGTTCTCCTGTTCTTAAATAACGTGTCTCATCATCCCTTATTTGGGTATAACGCCGACTCTTTTATTTTCATTTCTATGGCTTACTTCATGAGTTCCTCACTTGTCTATTGGTTGATTATCTACTTATAATTAAGATTTTATCCCTAATTTTGGTAGTTAATTTATTAATTATATCTTATCATTCTACTTTCACTTAATTGTTGGATCTCTCACACTCTAAGTTGTGAGACTATTTTGATGCCTAGTAAGCCATAACGATACCAAACTTTGGAACTTGTTTCTCTTATTTTTATAAAAGAACCTTTTTCACTTATCCCTTATTGTGATGTATACCCTGACTCATTTATTTCTTTCTATGGGCTTACTCTCAACGTCTCCTTCCTCTTTTTCATTGATATTCTTTATTGGATTTATCTCTAAGCTTTTGGATTAAGTATAATTATTAATATATCTCTTTCTCATTCACTTTATCTTCATGATGATCTCCCTCCACTCTAAGTTGTGAGACCTATTTTATATGCCTAGAAAGCCCTAACGATACCAATATTGTAACTTGTTCTCCTGTTCTTAAATTATATATGTCTCTTCATACTTATTCTGGTGTATAACACCGGACCTCTTTTATTTGTTCTATGGCCATCACTCATATCTTCTTTACTTTCTCTATTCGTTGATATCTTTTTAATTGGAGTCATCCTCAATTCTGGAGTAAAATTATGAATCTTTCTATGCTTATTCAATTTCACTTCATGATGATCTCACTCCACTCTAGGTTGTTAGACCTATTTTATATGGCTAGAAAGCCCTAAACGATACCAACATTGTAACTTATTCTCCAGTTTTTAAATAACTTGTTTCATCATCCCTTATTATGGTGTATAACACTAACTCTTTATTTCGTTAGATGGCTAACTCTAATCTTCTCTTTCACTTCCTCTATTCGTTGATATCTCTTTAATTGGAGTCATCTTCAATTTTAGAATAAAATTATTAATCTATCTCTTCTCATTCACTTTATCTTCATGATGATCTCCCTCCACTCTAAGTTGTGAGACCTATTTTAAATGCCTAGAAAGCCCTAACGATACCAACATTGTAACTTGTTCTCCTGTTCTTAAATAACTTGTCTCACCATCCCTTGTTGTGGTGTATAACACTGACTCTTTATTTTGTTCTATGGCCTACTCTTAACTTCTTCTTTACTTTCTCTATTCATTGATATCTCTTTAATTGGACTCATCCTCAATTCTGGAGTAAAATTATTACTATATCTCTTCTCATTTACTTTATCTTCATGATGATCTCCATCTACTCTAAGTTGTGAGACATATTTTATATGCCTAGAAAGCCCTAACGATACCAACATTGTAACTTGTTCTCCTGTTCTTAAATAACTTGTCTCATCATCCCTAATTGTGGTGTATTAAACGACCTCTTTATTTTGTTCTATGGCTAATCTCATCATCTTCTTCTTTAACTTTCTCAATTCGTTGATATCTTTTAATTGGAGTCATCGTCAATTTTGGGAGTAAGTAAAATAAATTAATCTATCTTTCTCCAAATTTTATTTTTCACTTTTCACTTCATGATGATCTACTCACTCTAAGTTATGAGACCTATTTTATATGGTTAGAAAGCCCTAAACGATACCAACATTGTAACTTGTTCTCCTGTTATAAATAACTTTGTATCATTCATCATTATTGTGGTGTATACGCCGGACTCTTTATTCTTTCATATCGATTACTCTAATCGTATCCTTAACTCCTCTCTATTCGTTGATATCTCTTTATTTGGATTTATAACTATATTTTGGAGTAAATTTACTTATTATTCCTTATCATTAACTTTCTCTTCATTGGACGGGGGGGGGGGATGTTCTCCCTCACTCTAAGTTGTGAAACCTGATTTTAGATGCATAGAAAGCTCCTAACGATTCAACATTGTACAATTGTTCCCTTGTTTTTAAAGATACTTGTCTCATAATCACTTATTGTGTTGGTGTATAACCCGATCTTTATTTCTTTCTATGGCTTACTCTCATCGTCTCCTTTCCTTTCCTATATTCGTTGACTATCTCTTTAATTGGATTTACTCTAACTTTTTTTAGTATAAGATTTTATTCATCTCTTCTCAGTCACTTATCCTTATGATGATCTCCCTCCATTCTAAGTTTGTTGAGACCTATTTTTAGCATAGTAAGCCCTAACGATCCAACATTGTATCTTGTTCTACTGTTCTTAAATAACTTGTCTCCTCTCCCTATTGTGGTGTATAACCCGACTCTTTATTTTATTCTATGCCTACTTCATCTTCTTTCTTACTTTTTCTATTCGTTGATGGCTCTTTAATTGGAGTCATCCTTCATTTCTGAGGTAAAAATTATGAATCCTTTCTCTTCGATCTCACTTTTTCTTCAATAATGATATCCTATACTCTAAGTAGTGAGACCTATTTTATATGGCTAGAGAGCCCTAAATGATACCAACATTGTAAATTATTCACTTATTTTTAAAGAACTTGCTCATCATCCCTTATTGTGGTGTATAACACTAACTCTTTATTTCGTTCTATGGCTAAATCTCATCTTCTCCTTCACTTCCTCTATTCGTTGATATCTCTTTAATTGGAAGTCAGCTTCAATTTAAGAGTTAAAATTACTAATCTATCTATTCTCTATTCACTTATCTTCATGATGATACTCCCTCCATCTCTAATTTGTGAGACCTATTTTAATGCTAGATAGCCCTTAACGATACCAAACATTGTAACTATGTTCTTTCCTGTTCTTAAATCGCTTAGTTAATCATCCCTTTTTGTGGTGTATAACACCGACTCTTTATTTTTTTTATGGCCTACTCTCATCTTCTTCTTTACTTTCTCTATTCATTAATATCACTTTAATTGGAGTCATCCTCAATTCTAGAGTAAAATTATGAATCTTTCTATTTTCATTCAATTTCACTTCATGATGATCTCACTCCACTCTAAGTTGTAAGACTTATTTTATATGGCTAGAAAGCCCTAAACGATACCAACGATGTAACTTGTTCTCCTGTTTTTAAATAACTTGTCTCGTCATCCCTTATTATGGTGTATAACACTGACTCTTTATTTCATTCTATGGCTAACTCTCATCTTCTCCTTCACTTCCTCTAATCTTTGATATCTCTTTAATTGGAGTCATCCTCAATTCTGGAGTAAATTTATGAATCTTTCTCTTCTCATTCACTTTCACTTCATGATGATCTCACTCCACTCTAAGTTATGAGACCTATTTTATATGGCTAGAAAGCCCTAAACGATACCAACATTGTAACACCCCCAAATTGGGTCGCAGCGAAATAAGGGTCCGGGACGTGTTACTTCTCAGATCAATAATACAAGATGTATATAGAACGACCAAAAAGTCATTTAAAAACTGATACATTGGATTTTAACAAAGTATTTGTTACATAAGCCGAAGCTTTACTTGTCCACTTGTTCAAAGTACAACGATTTCTAGCCCATACAGTTATACAAAATGTAATGCGACCAAATCCTTAATGCATGATATCCAAATCAAAACCACCAATGTATCCCTTGCACCTCGGTGATTACTGATCCCCTGAAAAAACATTGCTTTAAACGTCAACAATATGTTGGTGAATTCTTAGGTTTGATAAAATAAAATATATATTGTAGGACCACTGGATTTTTCATAGGTATGATAATGGCACAGATGCAGACATCATATAAATGTATTTACGTTGCTCTAAAATGCTTCATGAAACTGAATGCTGAGCTATGAATACCAAATTAATGGCCTACATTGCAATGTGGTTGATGTTCTACCCGCAACTTCCTATATTCGCAATGATTATACGTTCGTTTGCCCAGAGTGATAGTGATTGCTAATCAACCCGAACGGGGTTGTCAAACCAATAGATCAATTCATAACATTCGCGCTACACTGTCAAGTAATTGGACAGTTCATGATAATGGGCATCAGTTAATGGGGTTATCGCTACTTAAGGAACAAGTATTTCATAACATGAACTTAACAACTTGTGTCCAATTATAAAGGCAGTTGCTATGTTTTTCACCCGCCAAAAACTTTATAAAACACAAAAAAACATGTAAAACGTTAGGGCTATGAATCACCTTGAGTTTGATAATCCAAATATCACACGATTAACTCGATCACACAAATGTTCAGATGCAACTATTTAATTTAGGTCGTATAAGTACTAATTACTTTTAAGTACTCTTCCATGCATAAGTTCTTTATATAGCTAATCACCATCTAAATTGTTTAAGTGTAAGACATGTTTATAAAATTAAAACGTTTATAAACATACTTTTGGTAAAATCGTCATAACTTTCACGTTTCTAATCCGTTTCTTGCGTTTCTTATGCCCATCTTTTCGTATTAAGATGGGTTATCGATATTTGACATTTTTATAATTTTGGTCCCCTGATGAACAGTAACTTTTACTGTTCACACCAGACGTGAGTTTTATTTAAATCGTATTTGTTGTCGTAAAACCCGTAAATGTCGTATTTTATTCGTTATAGCTCCGTTTTTAACGATTCTTTCGAGCACGATCTCGTAATTGAAAGTTCTATAATTTTATGAGGTTTACAAAAATATAACTTTCTGTCATGAATAGTGTTTTTACTGTTCATAGTTTATAAAATTATTTTTTATAAACTTATAATTACCGAAAACCCGCAAAATTCATAACTTATTCGTTATAAATCAAAAAATCATGATTCTTATCATTTTAGAATCCTAAAAATGTGTTTTATTTGATAAAATTATCCAACTTGCTGTTTGACATAATTTTTATAAAATTTATTTTATAAACTCCGTTTAATTAGCGTATAACTCGTTTTTAACGTAACTTTTTCGTTATTAATCCGTTTGACAAGTTTCTTACCTTTTCGGAATCATCGCGAAAGGTATTATCTTATAAAAAGATAAAATAAGTATGTCTTATACACGAATTTGGATAGAATGTTGGCATGTCCTTCATGAGTCCAAAATTAAGTCTTGTTTCCTTTTTTTCACCTTATGACTTTTTACCACTAGTCTTATATTTTATATTTATCATATATATTACATGTATATTATGTCCATAGTCCATTTATTGTCCCTTTGTCCAAATATTACAAGTCTTCCATAATATTTAATAAACTATAATTTTCATAATAACCATAAATCACTAGTTTTTATATATAATCATTTTACATAAAGACCATATGTGTCCATGTTTTCTCATCTTGTAGTAACCTCATTCTAGTGATCATATAATATTATCATAAGTCCATAATCAATATTAACTTGTCATATATATTTCTTTAACTTAAAAACTTTATTATCAAGAAAATCATAAAAAAAACCCTAATTAACCCATGATCATGTTTACACCAAAACAACATGATACAATATTTTATCATCATTTTTAACATGATATATGTAATAACACAACATGTATAAAAGTCTACAAGATGATCATTACTAGTGAAAACTTCATTTACAAGTTAAAATCTTAAATGGTGATTCAACTAAAATAGAACTAATCATATGCATAACAATGAAAATTATAAGAATGTAAAGGGTTCTAGTAGACCTTATAGGGTATGAAGATGATGATAAACAAATGCTAAACCCGTGTTTAGCCTTAAAATCTAAGCTTGCATAAAGAAAACCCTCGTTTTCTTCAAGAAAATCCTTAGCTTCCTTTTCTTGATTATTACTTGTAAATGGTGATTCAATGGTTGGAAACACCTTAGAATGACTTGTAATGGATGTGTATAGAAGGGTATAGGTTGAATAAAATTTTGTATGGATTTGTGTGGGTGAGTGTATTGAGCCGTGGGCTCTATGGGGCACAAAGGGGGGATTTGTGAATTTTTTTCTAAGTGTTTGTATAGGAAGTGAAGTCTTAGCTAGTTACTTGTAAATCGTATTTGAGAAGTCTAGTTCAATTTCTTTTACTAGTTGGTCAAGAAAACATGAGGAGGGTTTTATGGGTTCTTGTTTACATGTTCTTAGTCAAAGTGACAAGCTTAGCTAGGTTTTAATGAGTAAGTGTTGTACATTTGACCAATTGACTAGATAAATGACTCATTTTTCTTATTAGTGTTGTTGTTGCCGAGCTAGGGGGAAGGTTTCCTAGAAACTTTTGCTAGTTACCAATATATATTGTATAAATCTTATAAGTTACAAGTTGTATTTTGTAAATAAAATGATATCTAGTTGCAAGCAATTGTGTATCCTTTTAATTTCTAGTGTATAAAAGTGTAAGTAACATTTATTTGCCTAAAGTTTAATAAAACTTTAGGTATTAGGTACAATCGAGGGTATTTGTTGAAGCGTTAATAAATTAACATGCTTTCGGTTACGCTTAAACGTACATTTATCGATAAACGTATTTAACTTACGTAACCAATAAAATAAATAAACGACGACCATAATTATCATTAAAATAAATTTTTTTAACACTTGATTTGATTGTAAACGTTTGATTGGTTTGATGCCCGTTTACATTAACGATAATATTTGTTGGCGTACGCGTTTTAACCTATCGCTTACGATTTAAAGTAAACACGTACATTACAAAAAGGTACTTTGCGGATTTGTTAACGACGTCGATGACCCTAAAACATGGGGTGTTATAGACTTCCCCCGTTAAGTGAGCCTTGTCCCCAAGGCTCAAGATGCGGCACTCGACGATGGTGCGGTCTTTGAGAAGAGGTGTGGATATTTCTTCTTGAATTGGTCCTCGCGTTCCCACGTGAACTCAGGACCTCGTTTGGAGTTCCATCGAACCTTTACTAATGGGATTCGGCATCGCTTCAACCGTTTAACTTCGCGGTCTACTATTTCTACTGGTTCCTCGACAAAATGAAGTTGGTCATCAATGTGTAGTCCATCCAATGGCACAGTTAATGGATCATCAGAATAACACCTTTTCAAATTGGATACATGGAAAGTGTTGTGAACCCTGCTCAGCTCTTGCGGAAGTTCAAGTTTGTATGCAACGGTTCTAACTTTTTCTATCACCTTGAAAGGTCCGACATATCTGGGGTTCAACTTCCCCCGTTTGCCAAAACGTACGACCCCTTTCCAAGGCGAAACTTTCAGCATAACCTTATCCCCAACCTGGAATTCCATTGGCTTACGCTTCAGATCCGCGTAACTCTTTTGTCGATCACGAGCAGCTTGCATTCTCTGCTTGATCTGTACGATCTTCTCAGTGGTTTCTTGAATCAGTTCTGGACCAAGGATTTGAGCTTCTCCGACTTCGGTCCAGCAAACAGGTGAACGACACTTTCGACCATAAAGTGCTTCGAATGGTGCGGCCTTAATGCTAGCGTGGTAACTGTTGTTGTATGAAAACTCAACTAAGGACAAATGGTCAACCCAACCTTTTCCAAAGTCGATCACGCAAGCACGTAGCATATCTTTGAGTGAGTAATGCCAAGTATATCACAAATAACGCGTCACGCGAATCGATCAAATGCAACCTAATTAAATTAAGGTCGTATAAGCACCTATCATAATGAGTAACCTCTATCATGCATAAGTCTATTTAGCTAATCACCATCTAATTGTTTGAGTGAAAACATGTTTATAAAAATTAACATGTTTATAAACATACTTATGGTAAAATCGTCATAACTTTCACGTTTCTAATCCGTTTCTTGCGTTTCTTATGCCCATCTTTTCGTATTAAGACGGGTTATCGATATTTGACATTTTTATAATTTTGGTCCCCTGATGAACAGTAACTTTTACTGTTCACACCAGACATGAGTTTTATTTAAATCGTATTTGTTATCGTAAAACCCGTAAATGTCATATTTTATTCGTTATAGCTCCGTTATTAAAACGAATTCTTTGAGCACGATCTTCTTAATTGGAAAGTTCTAATATATATATGAGGTTACAAAAATATAACTTTCTTCATGAATAGTGGTTTTACTGTTCATAAGTTTAATAAAATTATTTTTATAAGACTTTTTAATTCCGAAAACCGCCTCGAAATTTCAATAACTTATTCTTTATAAATCGAAAAATCATGATTCTTATCATTTTAGAATCCAAAAAAGTGTTTTATTTGATAAAATTATCCAACTTGCTGTTTGACATAAATTTGTATAAAATTTATTTTATAAGCTCCCGTATTAAAAACGTATACTCGATACTAACGTAACTTTTTCGTTATTAATCCGTTGCCAAGTTTCTACCTTTTCGGAATCGACGCGAAATGGTTATCTATAAAAACATAAAATAAGATAAAAATGATCTTATAAACGAATTTGGACAGATGTTGGCAAGTCCTTCATGAGTCCAAATTAATAAGTCTTGTTTCCCATGTTTTTTCACCTTAATACTTTACCACAGTCTTATATATTTATATTTATCATATATATAACAAAGTATATTATGGCCATAGTCAATTTATTGTCCCTTTGTCCAAATATTACACAGTCTTCCATAATATTTATATAAAACTAAATATCATAAATAACCATAAAATCACTAAGTTTTTTAAAATAAATCATTTACATAAAAACCATAAGTGTCCATGTTTTTCTCATCTTGTAGTAACTCTCCATATAGTGATCATATAATATTAACATAGTCCATAATCAAAATTAACTAGTACAATATATTTCTTTAACTTAAAACATATTAAGAATCAATAAAAACCCTAAATAAACCATGGATCATTTTACACAAAACAACATGATATCAAAATTTTAATCATCATTTTAACATATATAGTAATAACACCAACATGTATAAAGGTCTACAAATGATCATTACTAGAGAAAAACTTCATTTACAAGTTAAAATCTTAAATGGTGATGCAACTAAAAGAAACTAATCATATGCCATAACAATGAAAATTATAAGAATGTGAAAGGGTTCTTGTAACCTTATAGGGTATAGAAGATGATAGATAAACAAATGCAAACCCTGTTTAGCCTTAGAATCCAAGCTGCACTAAGAAAACCTTGAACCCTTGTTTTCTAATAAAAACCCTAGCTTCCTTTTCTTGATTAATTACTTATAATAGTGATTCATGGTTTGGAAATCACCTTAGAAGTCTATAATGTATGTGTAAAGAAGAGTATAGGTTGCAATACAATTGGTAATGGATTATATGGGCCCTATTGAGCCCGAGGCTTATGAGTGAGCAAAGGTAACGATTTTTCAATTTTGGTTAAGTTGTTAAGATTCCATTTGAAATAACTTAAGCTAGTTACTTGCACTTATATGATATTTCCATGGTCAATAGACAAGTAAAACTTCAAAAGGACATACGAGAGGGTTTCAAGGGTTCAAGTGTTTATGTCTTTGGTCAAACCAACATGGAATGGCTAAGTATTAATGCAAATGAGGTACTAAGGTCACTTGTATGAAAAATTCATTTTCCTAACTCATATATTGTATGTATGCCGTATGTTTTGATAAGGGAGGGAGTATATGTTTCATTTTATATATTTTTTTATTATCTTAGCTAACTTACATGAATAAAATGATACTAGTTATAACTTGTATAAATTACATAAAGATGTGTTTACTTGCAATTAGTTGCATATTGTTTCATTTCTAGTGTAAAAGTGTAAGCATCATTTATTTAGCTAAATTTTAAAAATCATTTAGCATATTGGGTACTAATCAGGTATTTGTTGAAGCGTTAAAAAAATTAACGAGCTTTCGTTACGCTTAAGACGTACATTATCGATAAACTATTTACATACGTAACCAATAAAATAAATGAACGACGACCATAATTATCATTAAAATAATTATCTAACACATAATTGATGTAAACGTTTGATGGTTTGATGCCTGTTTACATTAAACGATAATATTTGGCGTACGCGATTTAACCTATCGCTTACGATTTAAAGTAAACACGTACATTACAAAAGGTACATTGCGGATTTGTTAACGACGTCGATGACCCTAAAACATGGGGTGTTATAGACTTCCCCCGTTAAGTGAGCCTTGTCCCCAAGGCTCAAAACGCGGCACTCGACGACGGTGCGGTCTTTGAGAAGAGGTGTGGATATTTCTTCTTGAATTGGTCCTCGCGTTCCCACGTGAACTCAGGACCTCATTTGGAGTTCCATCGAACCTTTACTAATGGGATTCCGGCTTTCGCTTCAACCGTTTAATTCGTGTCTACTATTTCTACTGTTCCACGACAAAATGAATTGGTCATCATGTGTAGTCCATCCAATGGCACATTAATGGAGTCATCAGAAAAAACACCTTTTCAATTGGATTACATGAAAGTGTTAGAAAACCCTGCTCAGCTTGTTGCGGAAGCTCAATCTTGTATGCAAACGGTTCCAACTTTTTCTATCCACCATGAAAGGTCGACAATCTGGGGTTCATCCTTCCCCGCCGTTTGCCAAAACGTACGACTCCTTTCCAAGGCAAAACTTTCAGCATAACCTTATCCCCAACCTGGAATTCCATTGGCTTACGCTTCAGATCCGCGTAACTCTTTTGTCGATCACGAGCAGCTTGCATTCTCTGCTTGATCTGTACGATCTTCTCAGTGGTTTCTTGAATCAGTTCTGGACCAAGGTGATTTTGAGCTGTCTCCTATCTTCGGTCCAGCAAACAGGTGACCGAACACTTTCGACCATAAAGTGCTTCGAATGGTGCGGCCTTAATGCTAGCGTGGTAACTGTTGTTGTATGAAAACTCAACTAAGGACAAATGGTCAACCCAACCTTTTCCAAAGTCGATCACGCAAGCACGTAGCATATCTTTTAATTAATAACATTGAATATAATCTTATAGTTGTTACATCGTACTATCGTTTGGGCTATCATAATTAAAGAGGTCATGAAATGACGTACGAGACATTAAGTACTCCTACCATGCATAAGTCTATATAGCTAATCACTATCTAAATGTTTAAGTGAAAACATGTTTATAAAATTAAAAACGTTTATAAACATACTTTTGGTAAAATCGTCATAACTTTCACGTTTCTAATCCGTTTCTTGCGTTTCTTATGCCCATCTTTTCGTATTAAGATGGGTTATCGATATTTGAGGTTTTTATAATTTTTGTCCCCTGATGAACAGTAACTTTTACTGTTCACACCAGACGTGAGTTTTAGTTAAATCGTATTTGTTGTCGTAAAACTCGTAAATATCGTATTTTATTCGTTATAGCTCCGTTTTTAACGATTCTTTCGAGCACGTTCTCGTTAATGAAAATTATATGAATTTATGAGGTTTATAAAAATATAACTTTCTATCATGAATAGTGTTTTTACTGTTCAAAGTTTATAAAATTATTTTTATAAACTTTTAATTACCGAAATTCATAACTTATTCGTTATAAATCGAAAAATCATGATTCTTATCATTTTAGAATCCTAAAAATGTGTTTTATTTGATAAAATTATCCAACTTGCTGTTTGACATAATTTTTATAAAATTTATTTTATAAACTCCGTTTAATTAACGTATAACTCGTTTTTAACGTAACTTTTTCGTTATTAATCCGTTTGACAAGTTTCTTACCTTTTCGGAATCGTCGTGAAATGTATTATCTTATAAAAACATAAAATAAGTATGTCTTATACACGAATTTGGACAGAATGTTGGCATGTCCTTCATGAGTCCAAAATTAAGTCTTGTTTCCTTGTTTTCACCTTATGACTTTTACCACTAGTCTTATATTTTATATTTATCATATATATTACATGTATATTATGTCCATAGTCCATTTATTGTCCCTTTGTCCAAATATTACAAGTCTTCCATAATATTTAATAAACTATAATTTTCATAATAACCATAAATCACTAGTTTTTATATATAATCATTTTACATAAAAACCATATGTGTCCATGTTTTCTCATCTTGTAGTAACCTCATTCTAGTGATCATATAATATTATCATAAGTCCATAATCAATATTAACTTGTCATATATATTTCTTTAACTTAAAACATATTAAGAAATCATAAAAACCCTAATTAACCCATGATCATGTTTACACCAAAACAACATGATACAATATTTTATCATCATTTTTAACATGATATATGTAATAACACAACATGTATAAAAGTCTACAAGATGATCATTACTAGTGAAAACTTCATTTACAAGTTAAAATCTTAAATGGTGATTCAACTAAAATAGAACTAATCATATGCATAACAATGAAAATTATAAGAATGTAAAGGGTTCTAGTAGACCTTATAGGGTATGAAGATGATGATAAACAAATGCTAAACCCTTGTTTAGCCCTAGAATCCAAGCTTGCACTTAAGAAAACCCTTATTTTCTTAATAAAAACCCTAGCTTCCTTTTCTTGATTATTACTTGTAAATGGTGATTCAATGGTTGGAAACACCTTAGAATGACTTATAATGGATGTGTATAGAAGGGTATAGGTTGAATAAAATTTTGTATGGGTTTGTGTGGATAAGGGTATTGAGCCGTGGGCTCTATGGGCACAAAAGGGAGGTTTGTGAATTTTTTTGCCAAGTGTTTTTGCTTGTAAGAGTTACTTGTATGAATACTAGTATTATATAAGAGCTAGATGGTCAAAAAGGTGCAATAGATAGTCAAGGAACATGGTAAGGTCTTAGGGATGGGTCTTGGTCTTGGTCTTGGTCAAAGAGACAAGGCATGGGCTAGGTTTAAATGAGAAGTGATGTACATTGTCCTAGTTGCAAGATTTCTTTCATTTTTATTGGAATTAGGGGGGGAAACCCTTCTAGAAACTTTTTGCTAGCTAACATAATATATAGAATCATATATGCAAGTTACAATTTGTAGTTTGTAATAAATGGCTATAGTTGCAAGATTTGTGTATTCTTTTAATTTCTAGGTACAGGTGTAAATAACATTTATCTTGGCTATAAAGTTTAATAAAACTGTATAGATTTTGGGTTAATCGTGGGTATTTGTGAATAGCGTTAATAAATTAACTTGCTTACGGTTATGCTTAACGTAATTTATCGCGAATCGCTAAACACTTCTACGTATCTCGATAAAAAATAAAATGAACAGGTTAATAATTATTCTCAAATAATTACTTACCTTTCTCTGATGTAAACATTTAATTGTTTGATGCCGTTTTTTATTTTACAAATTTTTTGGGAACGATAATATTTGCGTACACGAAACTTAACCTAATCACTTGGATTTAAAGGAAATACGTACATGAACAAGGTACATGCGATTTATCCGACGACGATCTAATGACTTGAAAATAAGGGTGTTATATTTAGGGTTTAGTGTGGTGATAATGTTATGATGAAAGTCTACCTTGGGAAAGGGTGTAGTTTATGTTATGTTAAAGAAATGTGAGTTATACCCTAGTGTATATAGGACCATTAGAGGTTTCTGGAAAGGATTGGCGCCAGGTTGCTTTATGTCGGTTAAGATTGCCCATGAGCTGGAGTAGCGAGAGTTATTTGAATGTGTTAAAAATACGAGTAAACCTGAAATTCGCGGATGATTTTTTTTAGGACGTTGAGCTTGTATCAACTCATATCTTAATTTCAAAACAGTTCTTGTTTGATGAGTTGCGGGATTAAGATATGAATCACGTTTTTACACAACTTAAGGTTTTTTTGAGGAATTTTCTCGAGGACGAGCGAGGTTCATGTAGTTGGATGTTTCTCTTCGTTTATAGTTGTTATGTTGCTATTCGTATATTTGTATGGGTAGAAGTTATTAGCAGTAAGATTCTAATAGTTAAAGTTAGTTGGAATTCAAAGCGTAACTTTGAGTTAACATGGGTATGGGAGGACTACTTGAAAGATAAGTATCCTCGATTATTTGTTTGGTAATGATAGCAGTTGATATCGCGTTTGGTTAAGATCTCTGACGAGTATTTCCTTAAAAGAGGGGATACTGTGACAACCGCGTGGTTTGAGCTGCGCTTTGTAGCTTTGTTGTAGATTTATTTGAAGCGTTTATGTGGTTCTTTATTGTGTTTTGTGAGAGTTATGTGTATGAGATTGCAAGTACATGATTCATCGAATCAATGTGGTATAGTGAAATGAGATTGATGGAATGTAGATCTGATTTGGAGCTTTGGAGTAGTATCAATTCGTGTACGTGAATTTTTTGTGTAAGTACAATATATATATAATACATATTATAATATAATATAATTCTATATATATATATATATATATATATATATTTATATATATATATTTTTTTTTTTTTTTATTTCTAGTATTTTATTGATTTTAGAGTACTTTTCATTTTTAGAAATAATTGGAAGTGAAGGCTTGTTAGAGGTCTAGTTAGAAAGTTCAAGGTTTAGCGAAATAAGCAAAGGTTTTAACCTAGAATCAAAAAATTATAGGTTTTAAAGTTGTAAATAATATAAATAAATAAAAAGAATTTTCATATATAGAAAAAATGAATTTTTAGTAAAGAAGAAAAAGGAAAAGATGATCCATTTAGATTACATCTTGTTTTTAGTAAATTATCTTTTAAGCCTATAAATAAAAATCAAACCTAAACAAATCACTTGATTTTTCTCTCCTTCCCTTGGCCGGTCAAACAACACAAAACAAGAAGAAAACCCCAAAAATTTTAGGGTTTTGATTTTCTAGAGTTAAGGGTATTGTTTTCTAAATTTTTCAATACAATTGATTTTATTTAACGTAACAATCATCAAGGATGGATTAGGTTATTATAAATAATCTGTAATTAAGAGGTTTTGATCATCAAAAATCGCTGTAGGGATAATAATTAGGGTTTTGGGTAAGTTAATTAGGGTTAATTATGCTAAATTTAGAATAGAAATCTGGGCAGAATTTTAGGTCATCTTGCGAGAGCCATATCTCGGTCATACGGATAGCTTTTATTAATTTTATTGATCCTAAAATTAACTACAGAGAGTCTACTTTCCAACCCAAGTGGTTTCATAAATTAAAAGTGAGTGGAAGTTAGTCAAATTAATCAAGCAAGATTCGTTGTCAAAACTGAGTTTTCAGGGCAGATTCTGAGTTGTGTTTGTGAGGTTAAAAACCATATCAAAACGTCTTTTTAATTGATAGGCTTGCTACTGTAACAAGTTCATGATGTTTATGATTTTCTAGAATTTTTGTAGAATTTTCCTAAGTGTTTAAATGGGTCTGCTCAAGCTAAACGTTTTAAAGGTCAAATCATGTCAAATTTTGGACACTTTGTGATGTTGAATTTTTATAAAATGGTTACACTCACTATTATTTTTATCCTAAAATCATAGAAGCTCACAACTCATTGGGGAGCTATGGAATGTAAGGAAAAGAACTAATTAGGTGTTTTAGTATCTTATTTGGAGTCATCTTGTGACTATAAAAACGGGATGAAATGCAGAAAGTTGAGATGTAGGTTTTATAAGGTAACTTGAGGTTAGCAAGTTGTGAAGAGTATATAGATGAGTTAATAAAAATATATCAAGAGAGGGTATTAGAGTATCCATCGATGTGATTGTTTACATCGACTTAAGGTGAGAGACCTATATCGATGGTAAATGTGTGTATTCGTTTTGTATAGATTATTTGCAAGGTATTTGTAGAGTTTAGATTTGCTTTGCATCGAGGTGAGTTTTACAGTCCCACTTTTTACTTATATTTTAGGATGGAAATGATGCAAAACTGTTTTTGAATTATGAACCGTAATATGTGTTTTAAGTGTCGACATATATGGTTGCTTTGTGCTATTGCTATGTGATATTATATGTGGTAAGGCATGTGTATGTGAGGATGACATGACCTTGTGTGAGACTCGAACGGACTTAGCTAGTCAAGTGGGTCAGTCTTGCATGAAGATATTCAGTCTTGCGCGGAGATATTCAGTCTTGCGCGGAGATATTCAATCTTGCGCGGAGATATTTAGTCTTGCGCGGAGATAATTGTAGGACGGAGGGGTACGATCCGCCCCAGATAAATGTAAATTTTTGGTGTGATAGAATAGCCATGCATATATGTTTGTAAATGTTGTTTTTGTTGATCGCGGTGTCATAAGTGAGTCTTAAACCTGTAACTCTCACAACAATTTTGTTGACGTTTTAAGCATCATTTTCAGGTGAGCAAAACGTTTAAAGAGTTAGGAAGAGGAATTAGCTGGACCATAGGCTTGCATTGCGGAATCTATGTTCATTTGATTTGTCTTGATTGATTGCACTATATGAATTTGAATGATAAATGTTGTAGGTGTTATCATGACACTTTGTGTCTTTTATCTATTGGATTTTAATTCATTTAGTATTTTTCTATTTTGACGCCTTGTGTTGTGATGATGCCTATTGATCATGCCTTGCGATTCCGCCTTGGCGGGGTGTGACATAATACTAAAGCTCATTAACAAATATAAGTAAGATGAATAAGCCACAACACAAGCTAAGGCTCACGGACCAAGACCAAGCCATGGTTTGGCTTAGCTTATTGGGTCGTAGCCCCTTAAGCCCAAAATAAGCTATCTGGAGCTTATTTTTAAGCCGTTAAGCTACGCGAGAACATAAAGCTCTAACCAAAAGTCATACAAATAAGCCAGACCACAATAAGCCGCGGCTTATTGGGCCTTATTGGGTCGTGAGCCTCATAAGCTCAAAACTAGTATGTTTAGCTTTTTAATAAGCTACGTAGTACTTTTAGATATTAAAATAAGCTATAGGAATATGGCACAAGAGGTAAATAACCCAAAACACTCACTTTTTTATTCTTGAGGTTTTCGAACCATATAAGCTCAAAATAAGCTTTAAGCTCACCAAAGCTTATTTATAAACCAAATAAGCTCCAATCTATAATAAGCAAATTAAGTCACTTCACCAACGCAACCACTATATTAAAATGACCAATCTTTGTTTCCCTTTTCTTTGTGTTCGAACCCAAACCGCACCCTTTATGGGGTTTCGAACATTTTTCGTGTTTGATTTTTAGAAAACAGACCGTACAACTAACATCTATGCATCATTAAACATTTAAAAGTACAAGAATTTTTAAATAAATGACAACTTACAAAGAGGATTTTGAAGACGATATCGACACGAAACCGATAACCCAAACGTTGTGTTTTATATACCCACGCCTATTGGAATCAACCCGATAATATTTAAGCCTTCATGTTTCTTGGTAAAAAATCAAAATGAAAAAGTGTGTGTGTTGATGATTGATATTGGCTAAAATATACATATTTCGTACCCCGTAAAACACTATAAAAGGACTAAAAACACTAAAATATAGATAATTATGTTGCAAATATGTTTGTATTGTGTTTTTATGTCTTACAGGTAAAAAGGATTGAAAACGAAGCAAAAATGGTAATTTTCGGGTGACTTTCGACGACGTTTTCACATTTATCGAGGTCCAAACAAAGTCGTGAAAATTCCTCGATCACACCATTCGAAAGAGCACGAAAAAACGAGTCCAACGGTACCGGCCTTTTAAATTTAAACCTTTTTATTTTGAACATTTTTCGTCCATGTTTGAACCTTTAGTTATAATGGACGAGACCAAGTTAAAAGGGGCTTATATATTAGATTTTGCACATTATAAGTAGAGCTATGCTCTAGCCTAACGGTTAGAGCATTAGGCTCTTGTAACAAAGGTCCCGAGTTTGATTCTGTGGAAGGGATTATTCTCCTCACGACCCGACCCGACCCACGACCCGACCCATGACCCAACCAGACCCGGCCCAATACCTGACTCGACCCGGCCCAATACCCGACCCGGCCCACCAATTGACTTACCGTCAACCACCGTTGACCGGTGGTTAACCGGTGGTCCGGCGGTGGTCCGACGGTGGTCAACGGTGGTCCACCACCGTTGATCGTCGTTGACCGCCGCCGTTGACCGGTGGTCCGACGGTGGTACGGCGGTGTTGACCGCCGTTGACCACCGTCGTTGACCACCGTTGACCGGTGGTCCGGCGGCGGTTGACCAACGGTGGGTGAACAGTGAAAATGCCACGTGGCAACACTCAGGTGGTGACACGTGGCGCTTCTAATG
>BQNB010116589.1:0-17787 GCA_026074375.1 Tanacetum coccineum
GATAAATTAAGCAATCAAGATAAACAAACCAAACATTAGATCTTCTTAAACATGGCTGATACCTAAAGGTATCAGCCGATAATCATTGTAAAACTACACACGGTTTGATATATGAACGATTAAAATAAAGAAACCTTAATCGAACCCGTATTCGGTTGCGCGAAGATTACAAGAGTTTTCCTATGATCTTGAGGCTCTTTTCTGACCTTCTATGCTCCCTAATTCGTCTCTTGGTCGACTTGGTGGTTTAGGGATTCACTTGTGTGGAAACCGTAGAGGGGGGGGTGAATACGTTTCCTTTTAAAATCTTTAAATCTTTTGTATCAATTTTTCAATCACTCTCTGCCGGCGGTCCCATAAATATATGGGGGCCGCCTAGTACATTAGGGGGCCGCCCTATTTAAGGGGACCGCCTCCAGAAGAGGTTTTCGGACTAGATCATTTGTATCAAATCACCAATCAAGTTTGACGCAATATGAGAAGTGTCGATAATGGATTTACAATAACTATCGCATATTCTACCAATATATCCACACTCACAATGTTTACTTACAAAGAGCTACACAACCATGACTAACACAACATACACAACAATTCACACAATCATAAGCACAATGCAAGTGTAAAAGTAAAGCGATAAATGTAAAGACATAAGTAAAGAGAAAGGTAAAAGAAAATGCAAACCGACACGATGATTTATAGTGGTTCGGTCACGAAGCTCCTCTTCGCCCTACTCCACTCCTCGAGTATCCAACTCGAGAGTTACTTCACTAATCAACAAGCTCCCTTTCGGCGGAGAAAACCTTATACCAATGCTTACATTATTTTCCGACACTAAGCTAGATGTCGAGTCCTTCTTCGGGTACAACCAAACCCGTTATGTTTTATGGCCCAACATAACAAACCTTGTGTTTTATGGCCTAAACACATAAACCGCGTCGCTTACATTATTTTCCGACACTAAGCTAAATGTCGAGTCCTAATCTTAGCTAGAACCAATCTACCACTTCACCAATGTATTTTAAGGCCTAAAATACTAACCAACCCACAATCAACCCATCCAAATATATACATCATTTGGATCTACACACTACTAAAGATTGGAAGACATGGACTCGATCTATATGTAACAAATGTTACAAATGGACTAACTAGACTACATAACTTCGGATCTTGAAGATGACCGAAGTTCTTCTCTTGCACTTGAGGAAAGGAGGAAATGATAGAAGATTTGATCACATTTAAACAAGATTAACCAAGTTGAATGATCAAAGATTTAGAGAGATTTAGTGAGATCTAGAGAGAGAAAGAACTGACACTTGCCCACTGTGTCATACTCGACACAAGTCTGCTAACAAGGACTCTTGTAGCCACAAGGATAGAATACTTGTGATCACTAATGTTTAACCATGGGTACACTCTCTAAGTTTAGATAGAACACTTATCTACAGAATACTTGTATTAGAGAGAAGACATCTTCTTTTTACAGATTGCATCCTTTTACACACACATGCTATCACGTATCTAGAACAAGAGAATAGACAAGTCACTCACTAACTCGAGCTAGAGAGAAGTGCCAACATAACACAAGGGACCTTCTTACACGCAAAACCTACACAACGTTCTCATGAAACATGAGAGATCTACACATTTAAAACCCATGACACATCATACAACTACAATACTGCTGTCTCAAACAAATCCATCCACTAGGTACCAAAACAGAGTAGGGCTACTAATATCCTCCAGACACTCCTAGATACATTAATAGCTCTGAGACAGAGTGGTACTCTTTCTGGAAAGCCGACAAAATACAAAATTCAACACATCAACGGAGAGCCGAGAACCAAATGTGGAGGCCTAGAGCGAGAGCACAACACGACATGGTTCGAACATGTGAGAGAGGAGTATCACGCGGGAGGTGACGATCCCGGACGCGAGGGAGTACTTTTAAACATGCCACACTAACTTCCTATGTAGAGTGATATCTGTATCTTACAGAGACAAGCAGTTGAACAAATATCACCGTGTCATCTGGATAGAGGAACATAATGATACAGGTGTCACTATCATTACATTGCATTGTGACGGATTAGGTCGGAGACAGTGACCTCCTCTAGTCTGTCAGAGAAATACAAAATAATGTCTACCATATAGAAAGTAGATCTTCATTATCTCAACAACATCACTCACATAGCACAACATTACTTCTACTCTTATACACTATCAGAAAGATCACGTGCATTATACTGCAGCATCTATGGTTTTGTTGTATTTTTAAAAAATAAAGGTTTAGTTGTCTGTTAGAGACAAAAACTATCACGGAACACATTCACTCACTCTATTACTCACACCATCAAGCAACACTATTTATCACAATAATCTAGCTATATCGATTGATTCCACATCAATATAACCTATCTATACATAGTAGGTACAGTATATATACTTCTACACACACGAGTCGAGTCTATGAACACAAATGTCTCGTGACTTTGATATAGCCACTCAACACTTATTTATATGAATGTTTACACGTCAACGAACTAGACTCCGTTCTCGAGTCAATAATCACTTACTCACACAAGAGCACTAACTATCACACAGTTTTATATATAAGTGTGAGACATAGGCAGTAGATATCTACAACTATTGTACTAACTCTTGATTAGACAATATATAGGGAGAATGCATGTATTCATCTTTTCACTTACACAATCATGTATATGTGTTATCATCTGCTTAGAGTTCATAGAATATTGGTCTAAATATGCAATCTGGAGAATAGACTTTGACAACAATACTCTATATCTCGCACAGATACTCATATCCTATTGACAAAAATACGCCTCAGTTTCTATCTCATACTACTATATCTTTGTTAATCAGTGATATGAACTCATGTTACACTATCTATACTCTATCAGCCCACTTTCTACCGATATCAATGCTTTAAGGAATAACACACTCACACACAACTTGGTCTGCGCGACAGTAACACTCCAGAGACGGCGACATATGTCGAGCATTCACAGCGATGACGAATCTGGACACATAGCGCAAGTGAACTTGCACACAATTGAAACACGAGATGTATTATTTTCTAGATTGTTGGTAGATCTTGAGGGTTATACAAATGTCTTAAGATTTCACGTGAGGTCAATGATGGTGTGTGTGCACTGTATATGGAGCGTTTTTTGGTTGAAGGATTCAAGGGATTCAGTTAGTGTACTTTATGATTATGTAGTACAGTCAGACACTATGACGATTGGTAGTTTGAGTTGTTGATATGAGGGATCTTTTGACACAGTCTGAGCAATCGTTGGTATGGTCTTTGGTAGTGATACTCAAAGTGTTGGCGGGCTATCAAGTATAGGAAGCTTAGAAGTAGCGATGAGGGAGGTGTCTTTATTGTGGTGAGAGAGAGAAATGTATTAGCACACAATGCTAGTTGGTGTTTCTGCTATTTGATGATGCGCATACATGTAGAGTGACTACAAGTATGACACTATAGATCAAGTGATCATGTTACATGGAAACACAGTGACATGCGAGGAGAAGACAGAGAGTATGTGTTCGAATAGGTAGAAATGGGTTGTATATGTCGTTATGATGAGTTATTGTGAGACGACTCATATTCTGGATGATTGGTCTACTTCAATGCTTAGGGTTAGCTTTCTGAGGATGGGAGTCAAGAGCTCAGTGTCATGACTATTGGAGAGGTCTACAACGACGTATAATATTAAGCTCTGTGACATACTGGACCTCAATGCAATGGGCAGGAGAGTTGGTATCACATGAGTATTGGGTGAGTGAGAGTTATGTACTGTGGGTAATATACAGGGTGGTTAAATTTGTGACGAATGGTAGCTTAGAGTCACTATCGGGCATCACGCGATATTCACAGAGAGGAGTAAAACTTGGTGCGTTGCTATGTATGCAGAAGTGGACATTGTCAGAAGGGCACACGTTTATTTATGGGTATTTTCCTCAGTGTGTTACTCAATTATTTGAAGGAGGTTAGTGTCAGGGAGAGTAGAGAAATAGGTCAAGTACTGTAGTGGGTATGACCTTTGTATATCAGTCAAGCTGTTTGTCATACACTTAAAGAATGTGGAGTATATATTCACACATGAAATGGAGGGAGGTGGTTATGATTTAGATTATGATATATTAGTTGAGTTGCTCATCTGACCTAGAATTTTACAGTAAACTGCTATATCAGAAGACATGATGGTATTCATCTTCTTACTCTCAAGGCATAAGTACTCACAGTCCAATAATATGTCGTGTTCGAGGTATCTTATTTATGAAGAAATACTGAGAACATAGAGAGATAATGTCACAGCGTACATCTTGCGTCTTATGATTTGTTATTTTATTCTGTGGGAAGTGCAGCAGACTCTTGACACTTATTGTGTAAGAGATCTTTCTTATGGTCAGGACACTCTTAGTGAGGTCAAACAAATTGCGTGTAGAGATAGGGACTAGTAACACCTACGATAGTTATGAGACACACTTCTATTCGCACTTGTGTGAGTTGAGTGGAGCAGATACACTAGACTATATACTATAGCTAGAATGGTCTCGACTTTATGGGAGGTATAGGAGAGAGACTTATCACTCTGTCATCATACTGAGCAGTGTGAAAATATTCAGATATTTGGAGTCAACTTATCTAGCAGGCTGGAGTAGAGATGTTGGTTAGGAGGTCGGGCGATATTCTGGCTTACTTACTACAGTCTAGTGCGATAACACCATTGTCACTCACATTAGTATCGATTTGTGGTATATTTGAGTATGGGCCGGTCATGCGCAAGCCTTAGATGTTGATGTAGATGGATTAACGTCCTTTCTGTGTTTCTGTACGACTTCAGTCTAGATCAGGGTGAAGAACAATCAGGTATCATTGTATACACAATGCGTGGATGGTGAGTATCAGTCATAACCTATTCGCATGACTTGACACTTATCTATCATAGATTGTTAGACTATTATCGTACGTGAGAAATCTACTGGTGCAATATTTTGACCTGTAGACGTATGATGAATAGGTAGATGTGTGAGATCATATGATGCTCATGTCACTGTCTCACTGAATGAGGGTGAGTAGGATCTCTAATCACAGGATTAGTGTGGTATGTGTAGCACGTGCGGATCTATGGATAGATTGGGGTATTTATTAGTTACAATGCACGGAGTCCTAGTAGATCATTGCTTAGTCGTACTCTACAATAGAGATCTGGATATGTGGGAGTCTCAGTGGTCACTATATATGGGGAGAAGTTGTTATGTGAGAGGGTATATTATAGTTGCGTAGAAGGGGGGAGTGTCTGGTTAGGTCCTGTTGATAAGGTGTGTCATTTGGAGATGGTTAGTGAGACACAATGAGTGGTAAGACTGTGCTGTTTTGACATGTGGACTTTATGTGGTTCAAAGCTCTATCTTGGACTATAGACTATAGATGTCTCCTTTGTATTTGGTATATGGAGACACAGAGAGACAGGGGTGCTCATGGAAAGTAGAGTTATGTAGTAGATAAGAGAGACATTTAGTACATGTACGTAGTATTAAGTGCGACGTGTCTGCTCGACTGTCTATTGCGAGAGTTATAAGTATTTTTTTGTTTGACAGTACTTTAGGGAGAGGTATAGACTATTGTTTACTATACACAGATATGATTTCTGTTGTGTTGTTGACGTTTATGTTAGCATGTGAATCAGGTATACTATTCTTCTGGTATGTCTTGTTTGGTGTAGCTGAGATTCTTATCAGGTAGGTTTTTATACAAGGATTGGGTGCGTGGTGTAATGATTACAAGTTGGGCAATTGTCATTTCTTACAGTGAGAACTTACAGATATTATAAAGATATTTGGAACAACACATTTTCATAGGTCGTGGGAGTATACTAGTGAGGAGATTGTTGGTATAGTAGAGTTATATACACAAGTTGTAATATGACTTATGAATTGTTTAGATTGAACTGCTCTATTACACAGAGACGAACGAATCTGGACATGTATATTCACAATCTATGGATGTCAGACATGTCTCACTGATTCACTCATTTTGTTTTTTAGTTAGTGAGTCGTAGACAGTCTAGTTGAACTGGGAGGCACTCTTGAGCAGCAATTGTGTTGACTTTGAGGAGTCTCACATATGAGAGATTCGATCGCGAACAACACTGCATCTATTTTTATCACTGGACTGCGTCAGAACAATCATGTAATACTAACAGTGGTCTAGTATGTATCTATGTAAAGTGAAGGTGGGGTTATGGTTAGGAGGTTGTCATGGTGGGAGTGACTATAAATATAGATCATTGTCATATCTAGTCTGTTTATCAGGTTGGATAGTCTGTCAGTGGGTTATGTGCACAATCTATGAGATTACAACTTCTGGTAATGTGCATGACAACATTGTAGTGTCACGATCGAGATGTCTTGACAAGTCTTTATTGGTGCAGTCTGGAGGGAGGTATTTATGATAGTCAGTGACGACATCTGTTGGATATTCTTTTGCGGACGGAGGTATTGCGGAAGTATTATGAGGACAATAGAAGAGTATAAGGGGGAGCATGACATATGTGTGGAATAGTTTACACTATACTACTTGGGATTGGGGTTGTTGAAATTGAGTACGATGTGCTCTCTCTCTAGAAGCTTTATTCATGTTTAGCATATATATGATTTCGATATTGTCAAGACTATTGAGACTCACTCTATTGGGGATTTTTCTAGTGACAGTCATCGAGACAGTGAGCGATTTGTCTCTACTATTGATATCTATAGAATTCTAGTGTGAGTAGTTTCTGTTAGCATGGTTTGATGACACAGTGAACACTCTATCTTAACACACATATGTGTCAATATTGGACGTTAGATTTGTTAGTCGTGTTAATGACAGGTGATAAAGATATGTGTGCGAGTTATCTGACAGTACTAGTTATAATCTTATTCTCTTAACACGCTCTTCAAACACCAGCTTCACGAGTTTACATGAAGGGTGTTAGACTGTAGTGGTGGTGACCTGCTGTCTTTGGATTGTGGGTCTTGTGATAATTGACACATCTTGTGAATTGAGATCTTGTAGTGATACGAGAAGTGGATGTGATGTATCTGTGTAACTCTGTACTTCTTGATTCGGGTGGAGGGGTTGGGCGTGATCTTTGGACTTAGCGAGAGTATACTTTATGGCAGTAATTGAGTATCTTACAGTGACGTATGGTGAGTGGGAGGAACGAACATACTACGTAATGAGGATGAGTGTTGTGTGCAATGGCTAGACAGACACTACTGGCACCTACAGATTTGATGTGGACAGTGAGACATTATACTCTCTTATGGGCACTGTTGTGCTATAAATCTGGAAACTTGAGTGGTGGTAGATTGTGTTTTGGACGGCTATATTTATGTTCTATCTTTTAAAGTCAGTCATAGTTTACAGTATATTGTGGATGATATTATGGTAAAGTAATTTAGGTATTGTTGTAGACAACTACTTAGGGGGAGTTGGGATTCTTCAATCAGTGTTATTATGGATGAGCTAGTGATCTAAGTCACATGAGAGTTTTTGCTATTGATGAGTACTAGGAGATAGCACAATGAGCAGAGAGATTTCGGAGTCTAGATGCGAGATGAGGCGTAGGATGACGGATGT
Organism: Tanacetum coccineum; assembly: GCA_026074375.1. Classification (NCBI taxonomy): domain Eukaryota; kingdom Viridiplantae; phylum Streptophyta; class Magnoliopsida; order Asterales; family Asteraceae; genus Tanacetum; species Tanacetum coccineum. Next base: position 7,661 of record BQNB010116589.1, read on the forward strand.
GTGAGCGGTAGTAGTGTGCGAGTTTGGACTTAGAGTATGGGATATAGAATGTGAGTTAAGTTTTGAATCTGTTGGATAGATGACTTGAGACTCTTTGAGTGTAGGGCGAGGTCTTGTATCATCTTCTTATCTTTTGGAGATCACACAATTGACTAGAGAGGTAAGTTGTGGATGGGAGGGGTGTCAGTGTGGTGTGGTGATCACGATAACTAAACTTCAACGCACACTTAACACTGTATTTGGGAGTGTGTTTGCGAGGGTGTCGCGCTCTATGGTTTAAGTGCGTGAGGCGAGATTGTGGATTGGGTCTTGGTAATATGATGTTGTGAGAGAGCAGCATCATTAAGTTTCTAGCTGCGTGTAAACATTTATAGGTGTTGATGGAGGGTTATGCTGTGTGTTTAGGCTGAGCATCTGTTCTTGATTTTTTAGTTATATTGATCACACAGACACGAGCTTCGAGTTCAACTGGAGAGAGTAAGTATATGGGATTGCTTTTGAAGACTTGGGTTAGTGTAAGTCATGGAGAGTGTGTCAAGTGGAAGGAAGTTGTGCTGGGGACATATCTTGGATTCATGTATTGGGGGTCTAGAACGGTGCAGGCTCAATACGATTGTTTTTCTGTGGGTCTAATTAGGGGGGGACGTCGAGTAACACACATATAGGTTTTTACAGTGGGTTTGGATATTAGTTGGGATGCTGAGGATGTGCAGATAGTGGGATATGGTCTATGGAGGGGACATAATGTGAATAGTATTGAGGTATTGTGATATCGAGGCGCGAGTGTGTGTGTTGTAGAGAGAGCGTGTGCGTGCTGTATCTCTTCATCGTGTAGATATAACAGTAGGTAGTAGAGTATCTCTGGACATAGTGGTGGTAGGAGGGGTTAGTAGGAGGGAATATGGGTATGAGATTTATTGGGGTTGGATAAAGGGTGTTGGTGGAATTTTGTAATAAAGGGTAAACACACAGACTGATCGGTTTAGGTAATGATTAGGACCTTTATTGAGATACGACTTTCTTTGTCGGGACTGAGATTGCATCGCGTACTATGACATATAGTACTTTTCTATTGGTTGTAAGTAGTAGAGTGGAGGAGGATGTTTATTTAGAGGTAGATCAGTAGTCAAAGCTAGGGACAGGACACACATCTGTAGGCAATGATTACAATTATCTGATCTGTGTTATAACGGAGGTGTATAGCACAGGGATGAGTGACTGTGATGGGTGAGCGCATAGTCTCTTGTGTGGGTGAGGAGGGACGCGTATGTCAATGATGGGACTGTCAGATCATAGCTTTTATCTGAGAAGAGTATATGGTCGTGATATGGATCACAGACATAATCAGAGGATGGGGGACACTTAGAGTGGATGTGGTGGATATTCAGACATACAGTATTGAGAGGATACACATATAGGATCGAGGAGATTCTAGTAGGTGTATCATTCTGGTATAGATGCTAGGGGAGGAAGAGGGCTGGTAACAGGATTGTGCACAACACACATATATAACTCTAAGGGTACTATACTTTTCAACATCAGTGGCATCAGTGACATTGAGTTATTGGTCAAGTTCTCTTATGAGGAGCTTAGGTTGTGTCTGGTAGTAGGTATTACATGTATTGTATTCACGAGTAGATGATATATCTGACTCGGATGTATAGAACACTTGAATTGTCAAGATCACTTTCTTATACATATGATAGTAGTGTAGTGTAGATCAACAAGTGTGCAGGGACTAGTAGTCTCTATATCTCTTGATCTCGATGTAGTGATTACTATATCATATAGATATTATTCTAGACTATAGGATCTGTATGTTGTTTGAGGTGGTATATTTTTTGCATATCTCTGCACAGTATTGGGTAGTGGTTTGGGTATGGTGTATGACAGGTCTCTCTCTGTAGTTATGGAGGAATCACTTGTTCTCAAGCATCACATAGGGATCATGTGGTAGTTCATTGTGATTGTAGTGGACATGACGCTTTATAGAAGTTGTAGCTGGACACACCTGATGGTACAGAAGTGGAGCGGTATGGAATGTATGATCTAAGGTGTTGATGGTGATTTGGGGTGATTGGGGTTGGGTGGGGATGGAGGGGAAGGGTGGTTGAGGGAGTTAGATAGGGTGATGGTCACTGTTTAGGTGGATAGAGTAGTTTCTTGGTAGTCTGTTAGTATTGAATGGGAGAGCACCACTGATTCATTAGAGTTTACTTTCCTTGGTGAGTTTCACTGGGTGTATTTACACTAATTTTTGACCGAGGATGAGAGATTAGTGAGAGATGTGAGAGATGAGAAGAGATAGGGGACGTGAGAGTGAGAGTAGAGATTGGTTGGGGTGAGGGTGAAGGAGGGGTGGGGAGGGGGGGGGAGGAGGGGGAAGTGTTGATTGGCGGTGTTGTATTTTGTCTAGAGTTAGGTGATGACATGGGGGGAGGACACTGAACAGTGTGTGTGGTGATATATCAGGTGAAGGGGGGATGTGGACTAGTGATCTTGTGTTTGGTGGTGCGGGTGATACACTGAGAGGATTCAGTCACATGTTTATGAGAATGAGAGGGTGGTATGCAGACATATCTATTAGACACGTTTGAGACTCTAACATGGTGTGAGTGTGAGGATGAGAGTCGAGTGTGTCAGTGTTAATTGACATTATTCTGGAGGTAGTGGTAGGAGTACTATTCTTGGTGTTTCCGTGGATGCTCATACTAGTAGGGAAGTGGACACTTTGTGGTACTATTACATGGAGGACAAAGTAGTTGACTTAGTAGAGAGATGTAGTTCTTGTTGAGGTTGGTGGTTTTTGGGTTGGGGATTTATACATACGAGGGGGTGTGGGGAGGTATAAGCAGGGTTGGGGTGTGTGTGAGATGACAATAGTACACAGTTGCGGAGGACACTGACTAGTATGTATGTACTAACTGTGATTTTGGGTGTTTTAATCGTTTCATGGGTTAATTGACAGTGACGACACTGAGTCTTCTGTGATTTGTCAGAGACAGTCGTTAGTGAGGATGGTGAGTCTGTCAGGATCATACGATGGGAGGAAAGTGTAAGATAGTACTCTGTGAAGAAAGATCTGGGTAGTTGAGTAGTGCGTACGGTTGCGGGGTCCGTTTATTAGTAGCAGAGTGACTGAGAACACGTAGTGGAATACTAAATACAGGGAGGATGGACACAAGTAGCTGTGTCTTCTGACTAGTAGTGCTACACAGAGAGTAGGGGTGGGATTTTATGGCTGTTAGGGAGGTGATTCAATAAATCTCACAGTATGGTAGTTATTACTAAGGATGTAGGGACAGACACTGACTCATTCTGTATGTGTTACAATGTACACTACTGGGGCGCAGAATGCGGTGGTGTAAAGGGGTGAGGGACGTCACCTCAAATATTGATGTTTAGTTTGGTAGAGAGTCACAGGTGGTGATCTGGAGTCTCTGAGATGTGGGATCACATGAGTATCAGCGGCTTTAATTATTTTTGCCTGATACACACAGTTCTCATGATACAGTTACATTGATACTTGAATAGGATATTTATCTAACATACGTCACTAGAGATTGAGTGGGTACGAGTTTAGGACTTGATGTTGTTATGCGTGACAAGTGTCACCTCTATGGTATGTGGACTCTTAGTTAGGTGTTATTCTGTAGGGATACTGAGTTACTTCAGGGGTATGAGATCAATAGGGACTCGAGAGTCACGATTTTTAATAGTAGGCGGACGTGACTGTTAGTGGTTCTATCATGGTGTGACGTGGTTTGGGGTCTTACGTGTGTGAGGTTCATGTGTGTAATCAATGATGTGTGAGATTAGATAGTGATAACGATTGTTTGATGGGGCATGGTAAGATGGTATATTTATCTGTATAGTTATTTAGATTTAGAGGGGTAATATCATTTATGACGTTGTTTTACATGATCTGGTGGCTGGGAATACTATGGTCTACTGGGGTTGTCGAGAGGTCTATCATCTTTACACATTGTTATGTAGACCTGTGGTGGTCTATGATCTAGGATTTGGAGGCAGTGTGACTCAGTAGGGGCTATACAGGAGGTGCCTGGTAGGAACAGATGTTACTATAGGTAGTAAGTTTTCACATTTGATGGTTTTTCTGATAAGAGTTTAGTCGATATTTCACATTAGAGTGTTGGGAGTGTGGTCATGATGCTGTCATATGGAGTTTTGTAGCACGGATCATGTCTCTACACAGTATTCTTGTGGATCTGCATTAGTTATGTAGTGTTGGTGACAGTTACTCTGGAAACAGAATATTTATGTTTCTTTATTGTGGTCTAGGCACGATGTGGTTATGATGTTGGTGTGTGACATAGACGCAGAGTGGTTTGACGAGTCGAGGTAGGAGACAGCGATCACTTGAGTCGGGAGACTAGTTGTGTGCACTTGTGAGTATCAGGATACTATCATGATGGAGTGTATATCAACTAGAATAGCAAGACAGGTGGTTGTACTATGAGAGGTGAGATGAATGATCAAGTGGTGGACATGGTTGTTGACTGGAGAAGAGTGATGAGGAGACAGGTGGTGGGGGTGCATTTCCTGGTAATAGGGTGAGAATCTGATGTTGCATGAGTGGAGTGGATAGGCAGTGCGAGAGTTCTCTTTGGTAGTGGCAGTAAGTATGGTTTAGGGGCTAGAGTGTGATGGGACACGATCATGAGTGGGGTGGGTGGGGGTGGATGGAGGATACTTGGGTGGTTAGTGTAGAACTTACACTGGTTACGACACATTCAGTGGCTATGTGTTTATGTTTGATGTGGTAAATATGTATATTATTGATACACTGGACACACAGTTAGTAGTAAATGGTATTGAGTAGACATGGAGTGGGGGGTAGGGTAAGTGCTGTTTCATGGGTTTGGGGTTTGTATTGGTGACAGTGTATTATGGGAGGTAGGGGCACAGGGTCATATGGAATTAGGACGAGGGGTTGGTGGTGTAGTAGACAAATGGACAGACATATCGGAGGAGCGGTTACATCATCTGTACTTGATGGTCTGATGCGACAGATGGTAGTGTTACTCTAGGTGTGGGAAGGTCATTTGAGAGAGTAGCAAGAGAATAATTATGGACGAGATAAATTGATATAATGAGGGGGGATCTGTTCACGAAATGAAGGAGTTGGAGAGGTCTTATGAGACACTAGCGATGAGGACAGAGGAGTACACACAGGGAGACTGTGACATGAGAAGGAAGCACGGGGTCTGGTATCTCATTCTTTGGGAGTGGGCACACACACGTCAGGAGAGGGAGGTGGAGGTGAGTACAACATGATAGATTCTCTGTGACATGGTGGTTATACTAGGGTTAATACAGTGTGCATCTACTCGTATAGTTGACAAATAATAGTATCTCTTGGTTGACTGTTTGCCAGGTTGGAGTTGAGACGACTTTCTACGGTGGGGATTCTAGGGTGGTGGTATAACGTTAATATTGAGGTTCTGTTTGCTACATTTCTTGCATTAGAGTATGTGGATGGATTTTTCGGAGGTGACGTGTTGTAGATCAAGGGGTTGGACTTACTCTCTCATGAGTAGATGATGGTTATATGTTGTGATGAATGTGGAGTTGGTTCTGATCTTCATTCTGTTTTGTATAGGTGGAGATTACATGCACGTATTTGCTATTTATACGGAGTAGAGTATGAGATGTGGAGTAGAGGTTTATCTGATCTTCTGTTAATATTGAGTCATATGGGATGTGGATATGACAGTTATCTATAATTAACAGTTGTTACCAGTTTGTTTTGTGGAACATATTTCGGTAGGATAGTTGACTGGATGGAGGGTATGAGGGTGTATCGAGAATACTACATGATAGATCTAAGAGTAGGTGTACTGACTATAACTGGGATTCTCTGTACTTAACATGATTAGAGAAGGGGGTATCAGTACAGTGATGTAGACCACACACAGGTGAGCGAATGTCTTGGAGCATACTTGGTGTGGGGTGCATAGGTGGAATATACCAGGGACAACTGTCTACAAGTGTCTTAGTTATCTAGTAAGGTAGCATAGTTGTACACTACACATGATATCTATGTAAATCATGACACATGGAGACAACAGTGATCAGGTTCTGATGTGGTGTTGAAGTTTTAGGAGATTGTCACTATTCTATAATTTGACAGGGTACATAGTATGTTGGATATGAGTAGATGTGATGAGATGATGGATGTTGTTATATTGAGGGGACGACAGGGGTAGTTTTCATTATTAGTTGGGTGAGGGAGTGAATATATGAGGAAGAGATAGATTAATAGAAGAGTATAATGTGTGTGGGAGTTGAGAGGGAAGAGTAGTGGGAGGGATGATAAGGGGTTGGTGTTAAGTGTATTAGATGTCGTGGGGGGTGGTTATTTATATTGTAGAGTGTTGTTAATATGATGAATGAGGGTGGGGAATTGAAGGAGGGGTAGGGATGAGGGGGGGGAGGGTGAGAGGGTGTTGGGTGTTGTGGTGTGGTAGTGGTGGTGTTGGTGGTGGTGGTAGGGATAGGTATGTTTATATAATTTGTGTAGGATACTGGGAAGTATTTATTGGGGGGGGTGGATTTGGGTTTATTATAATGGAGTTTGTGGGTAGGAGTTTGTGTAAAGGAGTATGGAGGGAGGTGTAAATGATTAAGAGTTGAGTGTTTGGGGTGGGGGCTAGTCTAGGAATGATGGAACACAATTCTGTATATAGCTTTCGCTTACGTTATAAATCTCGATTCTAGTCTATTCTCTATTCCATGCGTCGTGGCAACTTAACTACTTCATCCGAAGTACTTTAAGTATTTTTAATTATCGAAATGCAAATTAAAATGTCACTTCTTTCAAAAATTCGTCAAGCCCTAAACTCCTCTCCTACTGGGCGGCCGGCGGCCCCAGATCTATTCTGGCGTGTGCGCGCGTCAGATATAACTGGGACCGCTAGCACGGCTGATATATCTGTCAATTCTTTTCAAATCATTAAACGAACTCACCCTCTCTCTATTCTGCTGCTAAGAGCTGACGTCTTTCCTACATCCAAACCTATACAATATCTCTCTATAGATCAATGGGTCATCCTCACATCCTAACACTAACAAGCATCATTGCTTATGTTGTTAATAGTTAGTGAAATTTCATAATTAAAATGCGTCTCATTCGTCAAATACAATCCTTACAATCAGTCCATACTCCTAAATCTCCCCCTCACATCTTGGTCCTCTACTTCTCGTAAAACCTCTTTTCTTCACCTCGAATTGTCCTTATCACTTCTAAACCGTATTCGCGGGTCATCTTTCTCATTAATCTTCTCACATGGATAGTCTCTCACTTAATAGTCCTTTTAAAACTTTCGACGTTTCTTCTCACTTCTAAACGTTCTTTTTCACTTCTAATAAGTCTTGTCTCCTCTAACGTTTCCTCTCACGTCTAAATGTTTCTTCTCTTTTAATAGTCTTGTTACTATTAAAAGTATACATCTCTCTCCACTCACTCCTAACTTAATTATTTCATCCAAAATATTTAAGTAATTTGCGAAATGCAAATGTCACTCCTTCGCTAAACTTGCCACTTTCTAGAAAGTGAAGAACATAAAGAAGATATTCAATCTTCAAGTGTTATTGAGTCACCAATTGTTGAGTCTCTCATCATTCTTCAACCATAAAAGAACTACCTCATTTCACATCCCACATTTGTTCCTTAACAATTTCAGCCCTACCAACAAAACACCAAACAAACCTTTGAATTCCTAATCATCCACTTTTGTCTCGATAGGATCATATGCACATCAATTGTTAGTGAAAATGATATATCAATCTTTTCTATCGACCTCTCGTCAACACATTCCTTCTTTAGTATCACTCATCCTTTCCCACTTTTCGGCTCTATGGAATCATTTTCATTCACATCCAAAAGCACATCGTCTCCATCCTCGTATTATTTTTCTTTTTATTCTTTGAAAGTATATGTGTGTGTGGTATATATATATATATATATATATATATATATATATATATATATATATATATGTATGTCTATATATGTATGGTAGATATATATGTATGTAAATATGTATATCTGTTATATAATAAATATATAAATATTATATATAAAAAGAATATATAAATATATATATATGTATTTGACATAAGTTTGCCAAGATTATATAAGCGCATTCTTCCTACTTTAAAAAGTCATTCTCATAATATTTTTGTGTCAATCAATAAACGAATCCAATTCTCGTTTATCAAAAGTCGATATAATCTTTCTCCGTAAACATACGTCTTGAGTCTTTTAATTATATCATTTAGGTTGTTGTTTTTTAAATAATGAATGCATGTGTCTAGCTTCTAACTTTCTTTCAAAAGTATCATACTTTAGAATAATAAAACCTAGAAGTGCATGTCTAGTTCCCCGCTAATGTTTTGCTATATGTATATGTGCACTTGTCTACTAACTTTGTTTTGTAGCACAACAATATCTTGATTCCTTGGTGCCCCAAACAAGGGGGAGCATACACCGAGGGGGAGCACTTGCAAGCGTTTTGCTCATTTAAATTGCATCAAACTTCTTGAGCATCGATAGTAATTTATTTGATCCATGGATCCGTTAGAGTCAATATACAAGGAATGTAATTATCATGGGGATGCAATAAGCAAGGGGGAGCTAGGAGCTATGTGGTTTAATAGCATGGATTTAGTTTAACCATGATGATAGAAGACTTCACTAGGATGATGCAAGCTCACCTTTATAGGAAGATAGGATTGGGGATTGTCAAATACGATGAAGGGTTTATTCATACTCCAATACTTCCCTCCCTCTACTTTTAAAATCACCCTAAACCTTAAGGTCATCCTCTCATACCTTCAGCTTATATATTTGAAGTACCTACTTTCTTTTCATGCCTTCTTCTTATCTATCACGACATCCTCTAAATTATCCAAGAAACACACAACCACCTCAACATTATTTCTCATGTTGTCTTCTCATTCCTTCAACCAATATACTTGGATCACCTACATTTTCCTCATTCCTTCAAACTATATACTCGAAGCACCTATCTTCTTCTCATTCCTCTAACGCATATACCCGAAGCACATACCATCTTCTCATATCTTCGTCTCATATTTACATAATACCTTTTTGCTTCGACAAAAGGGGGAGAAGCGAGTGTAAACGAGTAACTTTTAAACTTTACTATGTGTTATAGTTTACATAGTTTGTCATCATCAAAAAGGGGAAGATTGTAACACCCCCATTTTTACATATAGCAGCGGAAGCTAATCTGGGGTATTACTTCAAAGTACAACAGTCATAATCATAGAAAACGACTCAAAAGAGACATTTTTAAAAGATACATTATCATTCATTTAAAATCAGAGTTTTACTAGGGCAGGTCCCAAAATCTAGAAACATATAATGTGAATGATAACAAGTTTTAGCCATCTTCAAGTCCATGCCACTCCATGCCATAAGTTGCTCAATTACCTGAGATAAACATGCATAAAAAGGGTCAACACAAAGGTTGAGTGAAATTCATAGGTTTGAAATGTAATAGTTGAAAACAGGTTATAGTGTAAAAATTGCATAAGCACAATTATCATGGAAAACGATATTATCATGGAGAACAGTAGAATATTATATGGTTGAATACAAGTTATTATAATGGTAATAATTGCAACGAATACAATTATCATGGAAAATCAGGGTAACATTATTATTGTATCTAAGCTCATGACACTAATACGTTAACAGGGAAAATTACCGTAGTGACATTGGTTGAGGAACTATGTCCCCATGAAAAGGTAACTTGCCAAGGTTACCCATTATATCAAATATAGTGCGTTTGGCTACCCTGTGAATAGGTATACAAACGGGAGCCGTCACCCCCAATAGATCTATTCATAATATTCGCGCTCATTCGCAATGAAAGTAATTAATGATTCATGATATGGAAATAATGGCATTGGAAGGAACTTAGGCAATAATATATCTGGATAGCATACAGTTGGAAAAACACTTGCATTCATGGTTTATATCAGGTATCACAGGTTTATAAAGTATTCAAAAGATTGAAATGTGGGGCTTATGAAATCATTAAGTCTTTGAAAAGTAATCACACTGTTATAAGATA
>BQNB010116590.1:0-21332 GCA_026074375.1 Tanacetum coccineum
AGAGTCTAGTTTTCAAAAAGTCTAGCCACGAAAGGTTTTGAGGTCGGGAAGTTAGTCAAATAATTTTTGCAAGAAAAGTTTTTAAAACAGTAAATACGGGTCAGATTTCGGGTAGTAAAACCCCTACTTAAAATTCGAATTCAGCTTAGCCAAAACATATTGGTCAATTTCTATATGTCTATTAACCTCACACCAAAATTTAGCCTCTGATTAGTTGTCTAAGTAGGATAATTAGGGCCATACATTTTAGTGTGCAATCAAATCCGAATTGGGACTGTTTAGAAGTTTGATTTTATTTGAGATAGTTACTCATGTAATGAGTACTTGGGAATCACAAAGTATTTAATAAACACATAAAGGAGCTTAAATGATTTTTGGTATAATTTATAAAGGTCAGCAAGTAGAGTATGGGTTTTAAGTTGGTTAAGACATGCTAAAATTCTGCATTTTTGGATAAATTATAGTTAACTAGTATAATGTGTTAACAAGATGGTTAAGGTTGGGCCTGGTGTCGGGGCCACCCATGATGGTTAATCAAACCCTTAGACATCCATCATATGAGTGTTACATGGACTTGAGCTTTTAGCTTGGTTGCATGTAATAACAGTTTGTGTTTGTTTGGGGTTAGCTTGTGTTGATATTGGTTGGAAAGATGCTTGTGCATCAGGTGAGTTCTTAGTCTTCTTTTAACATACGCTTTTTAAATTGGGGATGGAAATGATGCAATATGGATTTGAAATATTTCTAAGTACTGTGATCTATGTGTCTTTATTTTGTAAAGGGGTATGGACTTTTATTTAGCTATTGTATTTTAAGGTGCTAAATGCTTACTGTGTATTTATCTCGGATCGGTAAGTTCCTATCGTTTTGTTGTGATATTGGATCCGGGCGTAACGTTTCTTCCCCATGTTGGAAGTGATGGTTTTAATGGATTCGGGGTGGTATCGTTCCTACCCATGTGGTTGTTATTGTTTGGATTCGAAGGGACACGGTCCGTTCTCATGCTTGTTTATGGTTACATGTGCTTGTTTGCTTGTTATGATAGTACAGTAATTGTACTGCTCATTGTTTGCATTAATCAACTAGTCATTGTTATAAGCTTTGATTTTCGTATCTTAAACCTATGACTCTCATCAACCTTTGTGTTGACGTTTTTAAGCATCATTTTCATGTATCCATCTTGTGGATGTTGAGTTAGGTCTGAAGGAGTGGCAGTGAGACCGTAGGCTTGCATACAGAGTTATTCTCCTAGAGATTTTATTTATGGTCATCTTGAAAGTTTCGATACCTGGTTGTTATTTGAGTGTTTAGGAATTTTTGTGTTTGTTCTTGTGGTATGACGTTGCTAATCGTAATGGCAAGACTCCCTTTATCTGGTGTTAGTTTTTGTTATGACTCATTGTGTCTTATTTGTTTATCTAGTTTATTTAGTTCTCTCTTATAGTTGACATCTATGTGTTGTAATGATTCCATGATGTTAGCTCTGTTTCCGCCTCGACGGGGTTTGTGAAGATTGGTTGCAGAGCCAATGGTTATAGAGATGTAGGTGGTTGAACCTATAGACTATAACTGGGAGTCCTTCATTAGCATGCTTTAGGGCTACGTGTTTAATGCTATAACTGCTCTATGCTGCCTTCTATTTTTGCATACCTTATATATCTCGTATTTTGCTAAGTTGTCATTTTAGTTATTTTGCCTATCATTATCTGATATGATATGTATTGTTTTCTTAGTATTATAGCTATGTTTTTCCCCGCCCGTAAGAAGTCTCGTTGGGGAACCGTTTTCCCAACTAGACTTAAGCGTTATAAGGAACCTCTTATGGAACCGAAGGAGATAGGATAGTTGATCGTTTGTCGGATGCGCGTAATAGGGATGGACCCGGTGATTCTTGCGGAGGCAAAGTCAAACCCAAGCGAGGCCCAACATAAGTTTATCCCGTCCTTTACCTCGTCATGTTGTTATTGATTATTTCTTTCGGATATTTCGTATTTTGGGAGTCGTTGCGAGACTTACGTTCCTTTATGTCGTTTCGATTTTATTTTGATATAAGTAAGTAGTTATTGGATGGGGCATCCATTATGTGTTAAGTTGGAGTGGTTTAAGATGTGCAATGTGGAATATGTGCTTATATGTGAATTATGATTGAAATGGGTAATCTTGGAAGTAAGTACACGTGTGAAAGGAGGCACTTATAATTATGGTGGCCAACATAATTATAAAGGCATCACACACGTAGACTTGTGACCATGATTGCATTTATTTGTGTTTGGTTGTAAGGTGGTAGTGTAATATGTTTTTTTTATATGTGTATTCATGATAAGGATGGTTATATGGTTAGGGAATTATTCTCTTAACCTAATGTGCGGATGTGTTATGGATATTTGTGTAGATAGTAAGTTTTCCTTCTATCTAACATTTTCTGATTTATATTAGTACTACTATTACTATTATTGAGGTTGTCGGTTTTGCTGATTATCATCCGGATTCTCTCTAAGTGTAGAATCCCTTCATCGTACTTTGTTGTAAGGAGGTCCTATCTTCTTATTCGACGTCTTGATGTATATTGGTTGCTCGGATCTGCTACTTTTGGTTATTGGTACATTTCACTAGTTTTCTCGTAGGTTGACTTCTCATAGGAATATCATAAATTTTCCTTTTAAGTACTATTTGTTCGTGACAATTTAGTATGGATATTTACTCCTTTGGTTGTATATCTCTTGGATTTTCTAACCCGTTGGCGACGTGTTAGTATCGGAGCTTTTAGGTTTGCTCTGTGATTGTTATTCGGAATAAGACTTACGTTTTCTTTTGGATCGTAAGTCTTTGCATAAGTTTCTCTTGTTTTGAGTTTGTTTGATTTTATTCTGTGTATATGGGTTTTTGGTATTTCTTTCTTTTCAAACTACATAATGGTGTTGTTAGAGTCATTGTCTGGTGTTTTGAAAATCCCTTTTGGTATTGTAGGTCCTTTGTTTGAGTAAATATAGTATAATTGATGTTAGAAAATATAAAAAACCTTTTGAAGATATCTTGGTGATGTTTGGCAAAAACTGTGTTTTAAAATGATTATGTGATAAAAGTGTTTAAAATGACGTTTGTGAAATGAAAATGTTTAAGTGGCCTCTATACAATTAAGTTAATGTGAAAATTTGATTCGTGGTTATTAATTTCTAATATTATTATAAAAGAAGGTTTAAATGTTTCTTGGTAGTAAGATGCGGATTACCCATTAGATAATATCTCTAGGATTTTTATGACAACCTGATTAAAATGAATTTTACAAGATTAGACTTCAAAATTTTTTATTGATTTCATATTTTTAACGACTTTCTTTAATTTTAATTGATTTTTTTATAAAAATTATTATTTAATTGTTCTTTCCAGGCATGTTTGATTGTTGTATAATAATTTTTGTCTTTCGTATTTATATTTCTGGTTGCGTAATGATTTTCGTTATAGTTATGTGTTTCTTTTGTCCATGGTACGCTGTTGAATTTATTTTGTTTGCGTTTTCACTCACGGTACATATATGTATCCTATCTTTCAAAGGATTCTTATGTCATTTGATCCACGTCTATTTGCATATGTGAAATCCCCCATATGTATTCTAGCCGTGACTCGATATTCGTTTGTTATCCTATTCGATTGTTCGTAACCCTTGGAGTTCGTTGATACCGTTGAGTCGTGGAAGATTTGATGTGATTGTGGGAATGGACTGGTTGTCCAAGAGGAAGTTTGTGATAGTATGTTATGAGAAGGTGGTTAGAATACCGTTGGAAGATGATGAGATATTTCGAGTTCATGGGGAACGTACTTTGGGAGCCGCCAAAGCCCTAAGGAACGCTAAGGTAGATGAACCTAGGATAAGTGATATACCCGTGGCGCGCGATATTACTGATGTGTTTCTGGAAGATTTATCGATGACCACCACGATGACAAGTTGATCATAGGAAGTTAAACAAATTAACTGTTAAAAACCGTTATCCACTCCCTTAGGATTTGTATGACTGTTTGAATCAGTTATGCACGAGCGTTTATTGTCCTTTCTTAAAGATAGATTTTCGGTTAGGTTATCATCAGCTGTCGAGTTTGGGCATGGAGGATTTGCATTCCAAAGACCGCATTTCGAACGAGATACGGACATTTTGAGTCTACGGTTATGCCTTTTGGGTTAACCAATGCACCAACGGTTTTCATGGACTTAATGAACCGGGTTGCTAACCGTACTTAGGTAGGTTTGTCATCGTATTCATTGATGACATTCTGGCCTACTCAAAGTCGAAGGAGGAACATGAAGTTCATGTGAAGTTAGTGTTGGAGTCACTGAGGAAGGAGAAGTTGTATGCTAAGTTTTCTAAGTGTGAGTTTTGGTTGGAAGAAGTGCATTTTCTTGGTCACGTGGTCAACCATAACGTATTCACGTGGACCCGAGTAAGAGTGAGGCAGTGAGGAATTAGATGATTATTCTTAGGATTGGCAGGTTACTACCGACGTTCATCGCGATTTTTTTAAGATTGTTGAACCCCCTTACTTCCCTAACTGAGAGGAATCAGAAGTATGAGTGGAGCGTAGAACAAGAAGAGGCTTTTCAGACTTTGAAGAATGATTTGCGTGATACTCTGATAAAGCGAATGTAGTGGGTGATGCGTTGAGTGGAAAGGAGAGAGTGAAATCAAGACGAGTAAGAGGAATGATACTGGCAGCCCAAAGTGAGGCGTTCAAGCAAGAGAACATACTCGCAGAAAGGCTACATGGTTTAGGATCACAGATGGAAAGAAGAAGGAGTCGAGAGTTCTGTACTTTTATGGATTCGATTTTTTAGGTTCTTATTGAGTAGGAAGTGTATGGATGAGACATGCATCAAGGTACTAGTACATCGGGAGCGGATAAGATGCTACTATAACTTGGAGTACATGTATTGGTAGCCACGGTATAAAATGGATTATTATTTACATATGTTAGCCAATTGTCAGATTTGTTTAAGCGGATGAAGGTTGCTATGTCCAAGACTTTTGGCTTGCTGCTACTGCCTGAGATACTTGAGTGAAATGAGATTAGAATCACCATGGAATTTTATCACTTATATTTCTCATGGTCAAAGTAGTGGTATGATGTGATTTGAGTGATGGTCGTTAGAATGACCAAGTCTTAGCCCATTTTCTAGCTATACATGATAACATTTCAAGATGTGAAGTTGGCAAAGTTTGTTTGATGAGTTAATTGCAAGGAATAGATTTCTGGTGGATGATCAACTCAGATTGAGATGGATGATTTACCTTGTTGTTTTGGCAGACGCTGCAGAAGGTGGTTAGGGACGCAAATGGATTTGGATGTACTTAGCATCCTCAGTGGGCAGTAGATGGACAATTGTGATACGTATGAGTCAGACATTAGAGGATTATAATGAGGGGCATGTGTTATCGAATTTTGGTGGTTGATAGTTATAAATTAAGACATTCGGTTTGTGCTCCGTTTTGAAGCTTTGTTATATTGGTAGGAAACGTAGTCGATGCATGTTCTATGGGCAGAGATTATAGGGAGTAGTTTGATTGGACCCGAGTTAGTATTAGAGACGACAACTAAGGTGGTATTGATAAAGGAAAAGCTCAAAGCGGCGAGAGATCGTCAAAAGAGCTATGCGGATAAGAGACGTAAACTGTTAGAATTTAAGGTGGGTGATCGAGTATTATTAAGGTTAAGGTTACATGAGGAGTTGAATAGCGTGCATGACACTTTTCATGTGTCAAATCTAAAGAAGTGTCTGACGGATGCTAATTTGCATGTGCCATTAGATGAGATTAAGGTCGACAAGACACTTCGTTTTGTCGAGGAACCTATAGAGATTATAGATCGAGAAATTAAGAAGTTTAAAACGTAGTAGAATACCACTTGTGAAAGTTCGTTAGGATTCAAAGCGTGGTCCCGAGTTCACTTGGGAACACGAAGAGTATATGAAGTCTAAGTATCCTCAGTTATTTGTTGATCGTGCTGTTGAACCAACTAGTTAAATCTCGGGACGAGATTTCCATAAAGAGGGGATACGATAACCGTGATTTGAGCAGGTTAGTTTATACCTTTAGAAATGGCTAAGTGTCCATTTTGTATGTTTCTTACGTGCTATGTGTTCATTATGTAGGTTGAAGTGGTTTACATTTGTGCATGATGTCATTTTAGAGGTAAATGATTATCTTATTTTGTGTGCATATGAGTTTGGTGTTAAGTATTCCATTGGTTCACGTGTGGTGATAATGGAAATGAAAGACGTGTTGCATGCATTGCTACGTCAATTCTTGATTTTAAGAGTTAAGCGTTTATAAGAAGTGTAAGTTATTGGAAAGGAAGCATGTGAGTGAAATATGGAAGTTAAGATAATGTAAAAAGGTTTACCAAATTTACATAGGTTTTTATAGGAAATTAAGATAATGTAAATATAAGTATAATTAATAATATATATATATATATATATATATATATATATATATATATATATAAGGGGGCGTACGATTTATAAAGAAAAGGAAAAAAATTGTTTTTATTTAAAAATTATAGTTGGACTAGGATTCTACTTAGATAAGTTTATATAATAAAAACCCTAGTCATATTTTCTCCCTTCTTCTCTTTGTGCCATGAGATCCAACCCCAAAACCCTAAGGAAGACAAAAAAAATTTGATCAAGAAATCTAGGTGTTAGATCGTGTTAATTCAAGTTATTAGAATAATTGATTGCTTGATTATTATTGATAACAACCAATACTTATATAGGATACAAGAGAATGTTCTAGACTATGGGCATAGGCCTAATTACATGATATCTATATTAATGGGTCTAATATAAATTAACAACTAATGCATATATAAATATATTGACTAATACAAGTAAGATCGTTAGGTATGTTCTCCTTCTTTGTTTATTCTTTCAATTCATGTAACATGATTTTTGATGGATCTAGGGTTTACATAAAATACAGAATATTAATGATATTTAATGATACTAGAGTGATTAGGGCTTGATTATGGTCATGTTCATGCAATTGGTTAGGTTAGATTTGAGTTAAAACTTGATTTAGGGTTGAGCAGAATTTTGGGTCGTGTTCAAAGACTGATATCTAAATGATAAAAACGTGTATTGATATGTTTCTTGAGTCTATGAATAATCCAAAAGAGTCTACTTTCTATAAAATCTGGCCTCGAAGGTTTTTAAGGTCGGGAAGTCATTCAAATAATCTCTGCAACAAAAGTGGTCAAAACAGTAAATACGGGTCAGAATTAGGTCATGTTTGTGAGGGTGAAACCCTAACTTAAATGTGTAATTAAGCTTATCCTTTATACAGTAGTTAAGTTCTATATGTATATTAACCCCACACCAATTTTTAGCCTCTGATTAGTTGTCTAAGTATGGTTAGCAAGGTCAAACATTCTATTGTGCAATCAGATCCGAATTGGAACAGTTTTGAAGTTGGATTTTATTTGGGGTAGTTTCACATGTAATTAATACTTGGGAATCACAAGGTATTTAATAAACACATAAAGGAGCTTAGATTATTTTGGTATAATTTATAAAGGTCAGCAAGTATGGTTTTTAAGTTGGTTAAGACACGATAAAATTCTGCAATTTTGGATAAATTGTAGTTAACTAGTATAATGTGTTAACAAGATGGTTAAGGTTGGGCATGGTGTCGGGGCGACCCATGATGGTTAATCAAACCCTTATACATCCATCATATGAGTGTTACATGGACTTGACCTTTTAGGTTGGTCACGTGTAACACGTTTGTGTTTGTTTTGTGTAGCTTGTGTTGATATTATTTGGAAGCTGCTTGTGCATCAGGTGAGTTTCTTAGTCCCTCTTTTCACATCGCTTTTAAATTGGGATGGAAATGATGCAAATGGATTTGAAATGTTCTAATTACTATGATTATGTGTCTTTATTTTGAAAGGGTATGGACTTTATTTAGCTATTGTATTTTACGTGCTAAATGTTTATGTGTATTTGAATCGGGGGTAACGTTTCTACCCATTTGTTGTGATATTGGATCGGGAGTAACGTTTCTACCCATGTGAAGTGATGGTTTTAATGGATCGGGGGTAACGTTCCTACCCATGTGTTGATACTTGTTGGATCGAAGGACACGTTCCGTTCTCATGCTCGTTATGGTTACATTTGCATGTTAGCTTGTATGATAGTACAGTAATTGTCCTGCCATGTTTGCTTAATCCCAGTAGTAATTGTTTATTAAGCCTTTGATTTTCGTGTCTTAAACCTATGACTCTCACCAACATTGTGTTGACGTTTTAAGCATTATTTTTAGGTAATCTTCTTGAGGACAAGGAAGTTAGGAAGAGTGGCTAGTGAGACCGTAGGCTTGCAAGCGGATAGTCATTATCCTAGAGATTTTATTTATGTCATTGAATATTGTTTGATACTTGGATGGTTATTTGATTGTTTTAGAACTTTTCGGACAGATGTGGTTCGCTATGTGGTATGTCTTTATGCTATCGTAATGCACAATAGAGAGATCGGGCTCTTTGAATACGGAGTGAGATACAAATAACGTATGCAGGCTAGGGGAGCGAGATGTCGCTTGTAATGAGGTGAATGAGCTGTTGACACACGTGTCTCATTTTGTTTATCTATTTTCCATTTAGTTCTCTCTAGTGTGTGGGAACTCGAAAGGAGCTGCATTGTGGTTTGTGGATGATGATGACTTTACAACCAACGATTCCAAGCTTAATCCATGGATGTTACGCCTCATGTTTCTTGCATCGTAGACCTAGGTGTTATCTGTGACACTTGGGAACATTCGCGGAAGAGGAAATTGCTGACAAGTTTCCTGACGAACATCTTATGATATTGAAAACCAAATTGAATAAGGACGAACCATGGTATGTTGATTATGTTAATTATATTGTTGAAAAGATTGTGCCTCCAAATTGGACACTTGAAAAAAGAAGAAGATTTTTCTTTATAACAGTGAAAAATTATTTTTGGGATGAACCGTACGCATTCAAGCTATGTCCGGCTAATATAATGAGACAATGCGTTGCTGGAGACGAAATCCATGAAATCTTGGCACATTGTAATTCTGGACCAATTGGGGGTCATCATAATGCGTCAATTACTAGAAGGAAAGTCTATGAAGCAGGATTCTTTTAGCCTAGCATCTTTAAAGATGCTAAAGATTACGTAATGAGATGTGATGCGTGTCAGAGATCTGGAAACATATTATCAAGAAGTGAGATGCCTCAGAGCAATATTCAGGTATGTGATGTATTTAACATATGGGGGATAGACTTTATTTGAACCTTTCTTAACTCAAAGGGAAACTAATACATATTGGTAGCAGTTGATTTTGTATCAAAATGGGTCGAAGCTCAAGCACTTCCTAAAAATGATGCTCGCGTTGTGATACAAATTTTGAGAAGGCTATTTGTAACATTTGGAGTTCCTAAAGCTTTAATTAGTGATCAGGGTACACATTTTTGTAACTCTCAGCTTGAAAAAGCCTTGCAAAAGTATGAGGTACCACATAAGTTATCAACAGCATATCACCCTCAAACTAATGGGCAAACTGAAGTGACCAATAGGGCTATTAAGCGTATCCTAGAAAGATCTGTTGGATATAATCTGAAGAATTGGTCCGAAAAACTCGACGATGCGTTATGGGCATTCAGAACCGCCTACAAAACACCTACTGGATGCACCCCCTTTAGATTGGTTTATGGAAAAGCTTTTCACTTGCCTGTGGAGATCGAACATAAAGCATATTGGGCACTAAAACAATGTAATATGGATCTCACAGCTGCAGCAAAGAACCGTTTCATGGAACTTAATGAATTGATGGAATTGAGAGATGGAGCATACAAAAACACCCAGATCTACAAGGAAAGAACTAAGAAATGGCACGACTCTAGACTTCATGGGGATAAGAACTTCAAAGTGGGAGACAAGGTATTACTATTTAACTCTAAATTTAAGATGCATCCGGGTAAGCTCAAATCAAGATGGTACGGGCCAAACATGGTAAAAACTATGTATCCGTATGGAACCATAAAGCTCATCGATAGAAACGGAATCAGCTTTAAAGTCAACGGATAAAGGTTAAAGAAATACCACGACGAACATACTGATGCAGAAAACAAAGAAGTGGTGGAATTCAAACATAATACAACGTAAAGAAGCTGAAGAAAAAGTCTAACTTAAAGACTTTGCTATAAACAAAAGTGCTTCTCGGGAGACAACTCGGATTGTTATTTATTTTTATCGAGTCTGTCTTCCTAGACATCAATACGCGTCGATTGATTGTGCTGGCGTTTATCTGTCTTTATTTTTATTGCACTTAAAACATTATTTTAGTTTGTCAATACAGCGTTATTATTCACTTGATATGCGCGTTATCAAAGACTGGCCCGTGCATTTACGTATTCAGTTTAGTTTATATTAAACCGTAGATACCTGGAGATAGGATTTTGCTGTTTTTCCTTTATTTTGCACCAGGGACAATCTGATGTAAGAAAATAGAAAATCGACGAACGTTGGTGAAGTATTCATTCATCTGGAGTCCTATGGTGTGATTGTAGTCATGTCTGGATCTGAAGCATGTACAACACACAGATCCTGCTCTTTAAACTCAACTTGGAGATCTATCGAGGAAAAATATCATGAGAGGTTTCTCATTCTAATCTTTTTAATTCCGTATTTAATGTTTTATCTATACAACGTGGATGTTGTATAATTCCAAGTTGGGGGGGAGCTGGGGACTTAGAATGAACTTGTCCTATTGTTCCACACTAAAATGCTTAATTTGCTCAAAATTTAAAAAAAAGTCAGGCTTAACTTTTTTTTGTGAAATTACTTGATAACATAACCGCACACAATAACCCTTATTAGATATTGTAAGAATTTAACCTTATTCGTTTCCAAATGTTTACCCAAAATTCCACAAAAATATGAGTGTGCCGGTGATGTTGTAGACTTTAGAACTTGGCTTGGTATATCTATTTGAGACCACAATAATGAGTACTATGGATTTAGATGGAGTAACTTGTTTAAATTGGTAAATTTTTAGGATTACACCCAAAAAGCCTTTACATGTTGTTTTATTAACTAACTACACTGGTTAGTTAACCCCCGTATAAACCCTTTGTTTACTCTCATCTTAAGAGTAAGATACCCCTAGAACAACCCGTAGAGCCAATCCTTTAGGAATTACACCAACTATCTGTTTCGTTACACCTTTACACCTTAGCCTACCCTGTTAGATTATGTCTATTTATCAGTTGCTAGTTGCTTAAAGTGTAAAGTATGTATTTCCTGAGTCTTGTGTTAATTTTCTATCTTTGGTACGGTTGGGAAGAAATTTGCACATTGCAAATGGGAATGTATAAAGTAGTCAAAACTCATGTATTTTTACTACCAACGCAATTATTAGTACATCCGAAGAACGAAAGAATTACCGAAGGAATTATCCGGAGTTATTATGATCGTGAAGATGGTGAAATTACACCGAGTTTCGTAGTATAGTGTTAGCAAATGTTAAAAAAAATTAGAAAAATCGCAACAAAAAAATAGAAGGAAAGTTTGGAAATAATCGCAAGAGCTTAGACCGAAGAAATTATATGAAGGATCGATTATTCGTTGATACGTCTTAAAAATCAACGATGTAGAGTATTGTATAAAGTGGTAGATATCACCACTTGTCTTGTAAAAGTTTGTAAAGTATGGGATGATTGGGAAGTTGACCGTTACGGGAACGCCAACTTATGTTGTTATTTTTTATCAATGATCAAGACGTTTGTAAATAGTTGTGTCTTTATCATGGTAACGGTCGGGAAAAAGTGTCTAGCAACTTATATCTTGGACCTAGTCTATTTGTTTTCGTAATTTTTATTTAACAACAATTTAATTCCCTTTCCTAATCATTAACCATGGGTTTTACGTGAATGAGGATGTGTACGAGCATGTATGTCTATTCCGTCGTTACGGCCATGTATGCATGTCTCAGCTACCTTGTTGGTTTATTACTATTGGTGAAAGTTAGAAGATCCCTACCCTATATCATTCTTCATCCTAACCCTTGGTTAAACTCGAATGAGGATGTGATCGAACACACATGTCTATTTCGTCGTTACGACCATGTATGTGTGCTTCAGCTGCCTTGTTGGTGTGGTACTTTTGGTGAAAGATTGTAGAATGATCAACCCTAAGCCTTATCATAAAAACCCATTTTACCTTTATAAACTTGTTACTCCTTAGCTCTAGTGGTGGAGATGTGTATCCTTGCCAAGCCTATGATAGAATACTCGTCACGACCGAGCAATTGAGCGAATTAGTTACATGTTACCACATAGATTAGTTGAGTGATTTGAGTGTTTTCATCTTCCTATTTCATGAGGTGTTTGGTTGTGTACTTGTAATAGATCAAATAAATGCTTAAACGGAAAAATCCTTAAGGATACATTTTTATAAACTTCTAAAGGCTACTTGAGGACAAGTAGGATTCAAGTGGGGGGATATTTGATGACATCAAATAACGTCTATTTTATAGCATCATTTATCCCATGTAATTAACCCATTTTGTATAATTATTGCAAAGAATTGTTACTTAATCGTTCATATTTGAGAATTGCAGTAATTATGGAGTACTTGGTGAAGATTGACTAAAAGGCACGCATTCTGGAGCTTAAACGAAGATATTTTGAAGATTACTGTTCTGACGACCAATACGCCATATCCATCAAGGAAGATACGGCGTATATGTGCCTGCACTCACCAAAGACCACGAAGGAAACAAGACCAATACGCCGTATCCAGGAAAGGCAATACGCCGTATTCAATGCTATATGGGAATAAAATATTCTAGAAGATATCAAACGTGGTCCCTACTCCAAGAAACCCCCAATACGCCGTATCCAAGACATTGGATACGCCGTATCGATACCGACTGCAGACCTTATAAATAGAAAACTCAAAAACAAGTTTTATGTGCGCTAAATCATATTCCAGATGCCTAAACCATAAAAGTCGATTTTTAGAGGAGAAAAAGAGCAGAAGAGGTCGAGCAACGCGATTAATTCCATTGGAGACAACGTGTAATTTCTTATACTTTCGTAATCGTTCAGTTTTTGGTATCATTCGTTAACTCGGTTAGTTTACCTTGGCTAAATCATTAAATTTGTATTAATTATGAGGTTTGAAGGCTAATATCATCGGGTATTAGCCATTGTTATAAAGATCTTAATGTTTGGTTTGTTTATCTTGATTTTTTAATTTATCGTTGAATTGCTAGTTTATGTTTATCATCATACTTGTTTACGTGTTTTTATATGTGACCTATCATTCAACTGGATCTAGTGATACAAACCAAGTAATCTAGATGCCGGGATAGCTCTTCATATAGTGATTTATACATCTAGACCAATAGGATCACAATTAACGACCTATCTTCACCCTTTGATTGTGAGCTTAGTTGGGCCATAAGGTGACCTTGGTATCAACCTTAGTTGAGCCATAAGGTGACCTTGGTACCAACGAGTACGTTCTAATCATTTGGTAAAGACTCGGACAACGGACTACTAGTATATAAAGAGCCGTTAAGCAGTGAGTGGGTAAAGTCTCTATGAGCTAAGGTTTAACAAGATCACCATTGTCTTAATCCCTAAGATAGATTATAATCAGCAAATAAGGATGCTTTATGCGGATGCGTTTAATTATGACAAAATTCTACGTGTCTATGTCTTAGAAAGAAGTAACGCCTAAGTCTTAAGAATGATTTGCCGCCTCGAGATAAGTAATCATTGCACTAATAAACAAACCAACGTTCTAATTGGATTAATAATGGCTAATACAGTTTTCTTATATTTAGCTAGTCCGCTCTTTTATCTTCTGTTAATTTGCTTGTGTGGGTTAAAGTGTCTTGAATTGATTTTAGTCACCACCAAACCTGTGCTAGTCTCTCAGGCTGAAAACCCCCCCCTTTTTCATTAGATTTAGGATTAACTTAGGTTTAGCATAGGTTTAGCATAGATTAGACTAACTTTAATTAGAAAAACCAAAGTATTAATAAATTGAAATATTTAACTTCGCTCCAAGTGTTCGACACCCTACTTACCACGAAACTCCCACCGACCGGGTACACTGCCGTTAAAGTGTTGTTTTTGGTTAAGTTGGCAAAATATTAATTTAAAACTTGGTAATCAATAAATTGACCCTACACGACAGCACATCATCGTTATACATGAGATGTTAAACGGACGAGTCGAGATGATATCGTTATACATGAGATATTAAACGGATGAGTTGAGATATCGTTATACAAGACATGTGAAACGGATGAGTCGAGATGGTATCGTTATACATCAGATGTTAAGCAGACGAGTCGAGATGGTATCCTTATACATGAAATGTTAAACGGATGTGTCGAGATGGTATCTCTATACAATACATGTAAAACAGATGAGTCGATATGGTATCATTATACATGAAATGTTAAACATATGAGTCGAGATGATATCGTTATACAACAAAGTTGGGGCCAAAAGTTCCTGCCATTTTTTATGGGCACCAGAACCTTAACTCTTATCCTCACAAAATTAGTGCCAAAAGCTCTCTTTTTTAACTATAAAAGCAGATCTTGTTATCTCTTATCCTCATAATTACAAACACAACACACACTCTTATCATCATAATCACCAACATACACACTTTATTATGAAGATGGTGCCACATGAAGCTTTTGCGTGTCCTTGTGAATGAGGAAATATAGTTCTGCGAGATTTGCATCAACCTTACACACCCGTGGTAAACTATACTATGCATGTCCTTTATCAAAGGTGTACAATTACATGTTTTTTATTTGTGTAATATATAAATAATTTGGTTAGTTGTTAAAAATTATTTTCTTTACACTTTAACAGCCTCGGAAAAACGATTTGGGATGTAAAACATTTTATGAAAAAAGGAATGAGTCCGTTTACTGGCCAGTTCTCCTGGAGATTCAACGACTCCAAGTTATTCTCCAAGATCTTCAACACCTCTAAGTTATTCTCTGGGACCTTCTAGAAATGCAGAGTGCTCAAACTGTAAGTTCTTGATTGGTGTATGTGGTGGTTGAGCGAAAAATTGGGGCGTGAAACCATAGGAGTGATTACTGAGTGGATTCATTCCTAGGCCTTGTTTAGCAACGTATAGATTATATTCCACAGTAGTCATATTTTCGATGTCTACATCGTTGCTCTCATTAGTAGATACCGAATAATTCTTAGGAGAGGGTTGAACGGGTAGGAAACAAGGGTGTGGAGGAGTTAAGTTATGAGAGTACGGGTAGCTAAAAGTCTTACTCTTATTCCGGTGAAAAGAGTCAACACCCGCCTCATAATAATTTGTTGGACTTCTTCTGGATCGAATATCGTCCCATAATCTCCTTTCTTTCGCAGCTTCATACTCAACGTACTCGCTTATCGTCATGTTCTCAATGTCAGGTTCCATTTCCATGTTTTCTGAAAATCAAATAAGAGATAACAGTAGATTGTGCTATTATAAGAAAACAAATACTAAAATAAAATAAAAACTCAAATTTAAAACCTAATTAGCTCCCCGGCAACGGCGCCAAAAACTTGATGCGTATTTTCTTTTAAATAGTTATTTACCAAGTTTTAAATTTATAAAACTCGTTTCACCTTACAAACGCACTAACGGGCAGAGAACCCGATCGTGAGTAGTGTAGTTATGGTAAATCCGAGGTCGTCCCAAGAGCTAAAGGGCGGAAATAAATATGAGTTTAAAGTGTCACGTTTTTAAAACTGTTTTAGTGATTAAGATGTAAGAAAATAAATGAGAGGAATTAAAGTGGTTTTATCAATCAAAGGAATTGGTATAGTAGAAAACTACTAAGAAGATGAACCTATTTAACTTAATTAAATATCCAATGTTGAATTATCTTGATCTCAAGTGCAATGTCTAATTCTTGTTTTATTAGTGGTTTCTAAAGTCGATAGACTTGAATATGCATATGCAGTCTATCCTATACTTTCCGCGATTCTGAATCAGTCCCATATCGTTTGGGAGGTAGGTTATTTAGGTTGTAGTGATTAATCTCAACTATTCCCAAAACATATCTAATAACATGTAATGGTTATTAATCCTCTTTGAAAGAGTTCTTGTGCTTTTTAAGTATATTGAGTGGTAAGTGCGGTGACCAGTTAGTTTCTATACTAGGTAACGAGTTAGTGATCCTCCATAGTACCCGTTGGATCCCATATTGACTAGATAATCTAATAATGGGGCAAGCCAGGTCCAAACCACCCGTACTACCAAAACTCAGGGTTACACGATAGTCAATGAATATCTAATGAGACAATGGCCAGACAAAGAGATCAAAAATAATTAACCAATGAATAATTAATAAATTAAATGACAAGAGAAAAATTAAACATAATAAATATCAAGCATCAACAAATTAAGCCGAGACCAAATAAATTATTAAAAATAATTAATTGAAATCAAACTGTAATTGTTGAAGAATCATGTACAAATCATGCTGAAATAATGCTCCCGATCTTCTAGTTGGATCCCGTGGCGAACCCCGAACTATACCCGAATCAAGCAGCCAAGTAGGCTGCTCTTTTCTTCTTCTTGTCTTCTAGCGTCGGCAAACCCCACGAACCAAAAAGAAACTTCCGAATGAATGAATGAATAATTCTGCCAAAATTATTCATTATTTATAATATAATATATCTTTGGCTCTTTGACGCATTTGGTCCCTCAACTTCCATTAACTCATGAAACTTTATAAAAAGTGTACATGTTCGGTCCCTGTGATGAGTCATATTTTACGGCGTAACCATCGGTTACGTTACGCCGTAAACTTTTATTTGACGCGGCATTCCATCTTTAAGTGATAAAATTAGTTACGGCGTAACCATATCACACGTTACGCCGTAACTCTTTAAGCAACAACAATATAATTTCCATAATAATAAATTACGGCGTAACCATATTAGATGTTACGCCGTAAAGCCTCGTCAGCACCGAATCTTCGTATTAAATAAGTAATCATCCAAATCCTCGTAATAAATAAATGATTACGGTGTAACCCTACGGGACGTTACGTCGTAATGTCTTCAAAGCTTTCAAATCGGCAACATTAATAAAAATATAGTACCCCTACTAAATAATATAGTAGTGGTACTATTCTTCATATTGGCATTTGAGCTACTTCTTGTAGAAATTTAGTAGCTCTCCATAGATTTTAAAACATCTACTAAATAAATTAGTATTGGCACTAAATTCGCCATTATTCACCATTTTTCGTTCCATTGCCTTTATTTACCTGAATTCACAAAATAATTGAAATAAATATCGAGTTCATATAAAAGTGATATAAAGCAAGGCAATAAACGCGGAAATTTGATATGAAAAAGTATTAAATATTTGATGTTATCAGAAACACGCTTCGCGAACCTAGACATTTGGGAATTTTTGAGGTCCAATCCTTCAACTTTGGGAGAAGACTTCTTCAAAGCTCGTTTACCGAGGCTCGTTTTGAGATAATTGCAAAGGAAGATAAAGAGCACATCGTTGAAAAGAAAATAGATGTCATTCTACCATTACAGGATGAATTTGCTTCACCTAAGGCTAAAGGGTCCTTAAATGCTGATGAGTATAGTGGTGTTGAAGAGGTTGTGGGTGGTGGCGAAGCGCTTAGGAGTGGAGAGGATGATGACTTGGGTGACGCGGCTACGGACGGGGGTGATGACGCAGTCGAAAGCGGTGACATCTCAATTCTTAATTCACTTATTGTTCACGGGAGTCCGCGTTCTCTCCAACTTTGGGGAAAGATCGGCAAGGGGGATGTTCATGTGCTCATCGAGAATGACAGCACGCATAATTTTATTCGACCCGACGTCGTCGAAAAATTATGTTTACCTACCCACTTTACGAAGGTGTTTAAGGTTTATATTGGCAGAGGTGAAACTCTTTTGTGTGAGAACATGTGTGCCCATGTAGCAACCGAAATCTAAGGTTTGCGTAGAAAGGTGGATTTGTATGTGCTTATGATGAAGGGAATGTTGAGACAACAACAGCAACAACAAATAGCAACGAATGCTAAAATTCAAAGACGACTATGGGATCCCGGAATCAATATATTTTTTAGGCATCACCTTGAGGACAAGGTGGTTGTGAAGGAGTGGAGAATGATACGCCAGTGGTTAGGATATTATCATAGTTTATTATGTTTAGGATATGTCTTTGTGTTAGGAAAGTCATTGTTTAGGAATGTCTTCGCATTCAATGCGTTTGACTATTTGTTTAGGAAAGTCATAATAGCCATAATAGGCCCATGGCCCGTTAAGCTATTATAAATACTCTTGTACTCTTTATTATAATCATTCAATCAATCAAATTAAAGATAAAAATATCTCTCAATTTTCTCTTTATTTTCTGACGGAGCCAGCACAAGGGTCGTATAGTAACCAACCAGTCGACACTATCCGCAAGGGTCGTATCAACTGGTGCTTTTATTGAGAGTCCTCGTTGAGGGCTTCCGATTTAAGGATAAAAAAGGTTATCATTCATCGGTACTGTTTATTCTTACTATTCATGACACTGTTCATTGGGCACTATTCACGGTTACTATTCATCGGAAAAAAATAATTTTTTTTCATTAAGCTCATGGATTAAAAAACAATTAGGGGATTGATGAAAGAGAAACAAGATCGAGCCGAGAAGATGGCATAGCAGCAGCAAAAGTAAGCCGCGGCGTTTCAAGCGCAGTTCGAGGCATTAACGGCTGAGTTGCAGGCCAGTCTGAGGCAGCTTCAAGGGCGACCAGGAGGTAACGGCGATCAAGCGTCGTTGCTGCCAAGATCCATGCGTTGGGATGTTCCCAAATTTACCGGGGAGGATCCGGATAGTTGTATCTTTGCCATCACAGAGTACTTTTCGCTACTTAACACCCCTGCTGATCAGCGGCTGATGATCGTGAGTTTTAATTTAGAGGGTGCGGCGGTGGAATGGTTTCAGTGGATGACAAGGAATTGTTTAATCACTACTTGGGCCAGGTTTGAGGAAAGCGTGAAGAATCATTTTGGACCGTCAAAATATGAAGATCCGAAGGGGGTGTTATCAAAGCTGTTGCAATTGGGGACGGTCGAGGATTATCAACGGAAATTTGAAGAGCTGATGAATCATGTTACGGATATACCGGACTCTTTGCTCATCTCCTTCTATATTTCTAGGCTTAAACTGCACTTGTAGCGGGAGTTTTTAGGATCAAGACCTACTACCCTGGGCGACGTGTTCTTGTTCGCACAAACTATTGAGGCTCGTTTAGATGACCAAGCAGCTCCGGTGACGGGTACGACGACTAAAACCTTTGGCAACCACGGTGGTGATGAATCAGAATCTTCAGGTCCGGTGACACCAACAGAGAAGGATGATTAGTCATTTGCAGAAAAGGAATCATACTTATCTGGTGACCAATATTTTCTTTCAAAACAAATATTAATGGATGAGGCTGAGTTGAATTTGCTGCGTCTAGATTTTGTGCTGAAGGAGTTTATTTCACAGACAGACGAGTTCATTATAGCTGAAGGTCAAATGTTGGGTAAAACAAGTATGGTCCATATGGATGATTTCTGTATAGATGAAGATCAGCATGGTTCGGTACGATCAATTGGTATCGCAATTAATAGTGATGTAGCAAATTTTGTTAGTAAGGTTCCGGGCAGCGGGAGTTTGGGAGTATATGAGCTTTGAAAACCGTCCTTTGTGTCTCATATCAAAACTATTATGTGGTTTAAAAAGAATCCATGTTTATTCAAAAGAGATTATGGGATCCCGGAATCAAAAAAAATTTTAGACATCACCTTGAGGGCAAGGTGGTTGTGAAGGAGTGGGGAATGATACACATATGGTTTAGGATATTATCATAGTTTATTATGTTTAGGAAGGTCTTGTGTTGGGAAAGTATTTATCAATTATGTTGGTCTTTTTGTTTAGGAAAGTCATTTATGTTGTCTCCTTGTCTAGGAAAGTCATTTATGTTGTCTTTTTGTTTAGGAAAATCATTAATCACGTGTTTGACTAGAAAAGTCTTTGTGTTTATCTTGTTTTACAAGATAAGGTTATTCGGCATATATATACCGAATGATTTTCATTAATGAAAGATATGTTTTTGCCAATAAATCTTTAAATCTTCTTCCTCTCTTTTTAAAGAGCCCGCACACGCTTAAAGTGGTGCTACTATCCCGATACTATCCGCAAGGGTTGTATCAGGTTTAGAGTGTTGAATGTTTGGTTTTAATATGTGGGTGGGGGCATTTGAGTTTTCAGAGGATGGCACTTTCGAAAAAATGTCAAAATAAAAAAAAATTACATTAAAATCTCATCTCTCGAACCAGCCATGGAAGGCACCGCCCCTCATAGCATGCACATGCATCCGCCCCTGCATGTAGCTAATTTTTATTCCCTCTTTGTAGAAACGATAAACAATAGCACAAAATATACCCTTTCACATACTTGAGCTAGCATTGTTGGGTCATGATCGTGCATAATGTGGTATCAGACATAACTGAGGTTTCATTCCAAAACCAATTGGTGATAGAAGGAGTAGCCCACCAAGCTTATATGTTAACTTTGAGATTATGATTCTACCGATGTGGGATTGGGATTGCACACCCAACAATCCTCCCCTCAAACCCAAACCACCATGGGCCTCCCCTTCAACTATAGCCACGATCTCACCTTTTTCATACCGCCGACCTTTACCATCGGAACACCTCACCTTTTTACCGGCTTCCTTTCGATACAAGGTTTTACCGGGATCCACTAATACCGTCGAACCGGGGTCTAACCGAGGGAACACCATCCACACCACCACTGGGCCCAACCTGGCTCTAATACCAATTGTGAGATATCCTCGGCCCAGCATCTAACCAAGTATAGCATATAAGCCCAACTGATGTTCCATTCCAAAACCAATTGGTGATAGAAGGAGTAGCCCACCAAGCTTATATGTTAACTTTGAGATTATGATTCTACCGATGTGGGATTGGGATTGCACACCCAACAATCCTCCCCTCAAACCCAAACCACCATGGGCCTCCCCTTCAATTATAGCCACGATCCCACCTTTTTCATACTGCCGACCTTTACCATCGGAACACCCCGCCTTTTTACCAGCTTCCTTTCGGTACAAGGTTTACCGGGATCTACTAATACCGTCAAACCGGGGTCTAACCGAGGGAACACCATCCACACCACCACTGGGCCCAACTTGGCTCTGATACCAATTATGGGAGATCCTAGGCCCAGCATCTCACCAAGTATA
>BQNB010116591.1:0-20612 GCA_026074375.1 Tanacetum coccineum
GACATTCCAATAATGTGTGATAACAAAGGGGCTATAGACTTAAGTAAGAATCCCGTTCAACACTCACGAACAAAACACATTGAGATTCGCCATCACTTCCTTCGCGATAATGTTCAAAAAGGGAATATCTCTATAGAAAAGGTCTCATCAGAAGACAACATAGCCGATATTCTAACTAAACCACTTAAACGTGAGCCATTTAACTACTTACGTCTAGGTCTAGGAATGATGGAACAAATTGATTAAGTTTTTCGACATAATAAAGAAATGATTATCATTAAAGAACTAGTTGTCAAAAATATGAGAAAAAATTTCTTAAACAGGTGGCGGCCCCCTTAATTCATAAAGGGAGGCCCCCTTAATTTTAAGGGGACCGGCCAGACTTTAAATGGACCACCCACATGACTGACTAATTTTTTTTTGTTTTGTGTCTAGGTTTCTATTTTACACAAAAAAACAAGATTGGGAAAAGTCTATAAGCAAACTTTTACAAATTCTTCTATCTAAATGCATATCTAATTATACAATAGTCGCAATCTATTATTTTCTAAAAAATCTTTCTCACTACTAGGAGCACATGAAAATTAATTTTCATATATTTTTGAGATATGCTAAAAATATTTTTCACATATGCATAATGTTCTCTTACTTGTTGTCAAAAATATATAATCTAATATATATTTTTGAAAATCTTGGTTGAGCAAAATTAAATCAAAGAGCATTTGGATTATTTCTTAGGTTTTACATGTTTTAGTGTCGAAATAATTGCTACTCCACATTTGTCGCACTTAGGCACACACTAGTATTTGCACAAAAGTTTGGTTCCTTTTTTTAACTTAACCCTCTTGTCAAGAAAAATTCTTTGTGTATTATATCTAGTTGCTATTTTATATGCTCTTAAATCTTTTGGTCTTCAATTCATATATGATTATATGTCAAAATTACGTGAAATAGTTTTATCCTACAACTTGTCATATATATGTAGAATGTTGAATGCTTAATTGCTATGTGCTAAAATAAATCTTAATTGCCATAAAAGGATGGACTTGCTGCAAATTAACCACCAAAACAGAAACCCTCACACAAATTTTTTTGAAAAATCAATTTTTGGGAAATCTAGGAAATAGCAGTAGGCGGCCCCCTTAATTCATAAAGGGCGGTCCCCTTATCTTTAAGGGGACCGACCCCTAATTAAGGGGACTGGCCTAGATTGTGACGGGTAAAACAGTATTTTTCATCCCTCTTTGACCTAATACCCTCTAGACTTAGCTACTGTTTCCCTAAATTCACAAACATTTCTTGGATTTGATCATTTAAATGTTCATTCTTCCTAATTTAAACCTTTCCTCCACTATAAATACATACTCAACCATCATCATCACAATCATCCTCACCAATGACATCTCCTAACAAACCCACATCCAAACCATCAAGGGTAGCCAAAATGAGTGTGAAACCCATTTGGAGGAAGAAACTAAACCATTGTAACACATCCAATGAGCTTAATGTAAGTTCACCTACACCAATGCCAAAACCACACACTCCTCATCATGAACCATCTCAAGAAAACAATCACCCCAATCAAGCATTACCAAATCCTTGCATTAAGGACACTCCCACATCATCACAAGTTGTCTCACATCCTCCATTTCCTATCTTACCCATCAATTCACATGTTACTCACACTCAAGCTCCACCTCAAAGTGACAACCAAACTCAACACACACCACCTCTATCTCCAAGTAGAGAAAGCCTAGTTGATGACATTAATCAACTACAAGACCTATCAAATCTCTTAGCCATGCATCTCCCACAACAACAAAACAACATTCCCTCATCACCTTACTCTCCAAACCTACCACACACCCTCAACATCAACCAAGTTGAAACTATGTTGGGTATTGCCCTTGTTGCATCGTCACCCAAAAATAATTCATTGCTTTAAGTGAGGATATCAATTGGATTGAATTCCTCCCCACTCGACCTCATCTACTACATAGATTTCAAAGAGATTACCCTTCCACAACCGCCTCCGCTCTAAACTCTCTGACCAACTAATCTCATAATATGCCTCCAAATAATCGTCAAACCTTTTTGTGTCACAAGCAAGTCAAAAATCCTTCTATGGCTATTTAAGATTTTTTTATGTACTAATATGCTTCTAAAGCATATTTGTTTTTCTTTATGTATGCTTGTGTAAAGTTCACACACATTGTCTTAAATGAATAAAGTATCTTTTGCTTGGTTGTTTGCTTGCACTTGTCATATTTTTCCTTCCTTCTTGCTACATGTTAGAAATATTTTTATTGTTCAAACTCGTTTTTGTAGCCAAGAAACCATAGCTCGATTCCTTGGTGCCCTCGTACAAAGGGGAGCACACATCAAGGGGGAGCATTTATTCTGTTGATTTTACTAGCAATTCTCGATGATGCCTTTTTAATTCTACAAAAGGGGGAGAAATGACATAAAACTCACTAAATACTTGTTTAAAAATAATTTTACATTTAATGAGTTTAAATTTTGTAATCATCAAAAAGGGGGAGATTGTTGATAGAAATAATGCCTAAAAACATTATTAATATTTTTCACATCTTTACGTTTTGATAATCACAAAATATAAAAATGTTCAATGTAAAATTAAACGTAAACAAGTAATTAGTAGTAAAATTTCATTTCGAAAATTATATCAATTAAAGGTATGAATAAATAAATGCTTAATGCATTTTATGATCAAAGAATTTTTTTATTCAACCTCGCACTTTTATAAAATGTTGTAAACATTTTTATAAACATTACAAAATATTTTCTACAATTAAAAGAAATGTTTTATTCAAAATAAACATTTTGAATTTCAAATTTTCGGACCTAAAACGGCTAGAAAAGTTCCAGAAAATCCCCCCTACACAAAAGACAAACTAGGGAGCGCCTAGTCTAGGGCGGCCTCCTTAAATACACGGGCGGCCCCCTTAATTTTAAGGGGACCGCCCAACTATTTAAGGGGACCGCCCATAGGTAGACGCTCCTCTAGTTTGACCTATAAATACTGGGCTTTTCCCTACTATTTTCTCACCTTTTGCACTCATTCTTTTTGTTCTAAAACAGCCCACACATCTCATTAAAATCCTTTGATCATCTAATCATAAAGCTTTGTTTCCAAGTGATCCAAGCTCAATTCCTCAAGTGCAAGAGAAGAATACTTCTATCATCAAGTAAAGAAGTATTACACCTTTATGTGTTGTTGCAATCTGAAGAATATATATGTAATCTTTGATTTATGCAAGAACAAGAGATAGAGTGGGTTGGATTAGTTTAGAGAGAGAAAGTAAACATGAAAGATGGAATGTATTATATGTGTGTAGAAAATGAATTACAAAGAGAACCAACTAACCAACCCCCTCTCCAAGGCATGGAGAGGGGTATTTATATGCTAAATATGGCCGGCCATATGCCTTTGTGAGGCTTTCCATAGGCCTTGGACCATATTAGCTTACATATCATTAACATGACTTACTTACGGGCTTAGACTATTTAGTATTGGAAGTGACCAAGACTTTTCTTGTTCCTAACAATTTTCCCCTAAGGGAGGTCACTCTAATTTATAAAACTTTAATCCTAGCATACTATGCTTTATCTTTAGTCTTTAGCTCGTAAACTTCAATCTTGTGGATTGATGTAGTGATCATAGATGTTAGGTCTTGAGCTTGTTCCTCACCTTGTCTTGAATATGATTCTTTGAACACCTTGAGATCATCAACCAAGCATAATCTCGTTTCTCCATCTTGTGAACTTTGCCATCTTGTGAACTTGTGACTTTGGAACCGACATGCTCATACCTTTCTTGATTTGTTGACCTGAAAAGCTTTAATGTTGCATCTTTCTTGAAATTCTTTAACTTTAACACTTCGTCACTTCGAGAAACACGTTCGGTATCAGAGTGACAGAAACTTCTTTGAAATTCTTTGTCTTTAATACTTCGTCACTTCAAGAAAGACGTACGGTATCAGAGTAGCAGAAGTCTTGAAACATGTACTTGAGCTTTCATGATGTCTTTATGGTTGTCGGTCGGGTATGAGCATGTGGTTATGAATCTTGTGAGTCAGCTGGAATCAGGTACCTTCACCTCTATCTTTAAGTATCCTGCATTAAAACAGTTAGCAATAAAGCAGGGGGACGAATACCTCTTTGTCATTAGCCGGTGTTTGGTTGGATTAACCTTCGAATCCATTAGGATCGACTTGTGATCAGGTAGATTCAATTTAAGAAGAATCTCTTTGACAGGATTTCCAGCTGAAGTATCGAGTCTTTCTAACACATGTGTATCAGATTCATCAAACTCAACATGTTCTCATTATCGGAACGTCTCAAAGCAGACAGCACGATAAGAGTGAACCAGCAAGTTACTATCTCACCGATTGAAATAAAAAATTGATTTGAAAATCAATCGACGTATCACTTGCTAAAATGGTTTTGTGACACATCGAGAGTGTTAATCATTTCTAAATTCATCATCAATCGTTAATTTATAACCTGGAACAAGTTTGATTCTTATAGAATTGCACCATCGTTTCTTTCCAGTTGTCACAAGTTTGATTCATATAGAATCGCACAAGTCACCTACCATGAGCTTGTTTGATGTTGGCTCAAGCAGGATTTCCATCTTCACTGTAAATTATATCACTCGGATGTTCTGGCAAAATCACAAGGATAATGCGTAGGACTCTAAATGTATATCTTGTTATTCACATTGTGTGACTAAGCAAGCATAATTTGACAAGTGTCCTAATGAGATTTATAGATGATCTCTTTTGGCTCTAGACTCAATAGTGCACTTTTGTTTTAGTGATCGGAGGCTGGAGCGGACTGCCACCTTTTCAATATCAACTAACTCGGAGTGAGAAAGTCGATAGAAATGCATGTAATCTCCGTGAGAAATGAAACAAGAGTCTTTTGAGAGACCTTGAGTGGCTAGGGAGGGTTGTGCATAGCGTCACTGGGTCCATGACTGTCTTCAATGTCAGACAACATCTTAGTGTTTCCGACAGATTATGTATTGACCCGGTTTCTGCCTAAGTGTATGGAGGGCTTCTTTCTTTTCACCCTTTATCCTTACATTTCTTTTTCATTCTTTAACCCCTTCAATGCTTACTGAGACTTCATAACTAACACCTTGTTGGGTTTATTCCAGTGTTAGCTCCATCTCAGTCGGCATTATTCCCGATTCTTACTTTTTCTCCTTTTGTATCATACCTAAGGACTTCTACACTAACTAGTGGATATCCCTGGGTAGATCCCTCCGGTTCTGGCTGGATCATGGGATTTGAATACCTATGCCTAACCACCTTATAACTCCATAAATTTAAGTACATGGTCGGTCTTTTGGGTATTCCATCTCAATCAAAACCAAAATCATTGAAAATTTCAATCAAAGTGTTTGATATAAATATCAAAAGATTTACACTTTGAGAGTTTTTCATCATCACTAAAAGCTCCCCCTTAACATGTGCACCGTAATCGTAGTACATGTTAAGTTTAGAGTGCATTGAGTCCATTTTATATGATCACATTTCAATACAAATTAGGTTCAGTTTAATAACATTTTCTCCCCTTATCCAAAATGTTAATCCCTTGATATTTTGGATATCAATTGATTAAACGTTTGGGGACAAAATGTTACATACTATCTATAAGGAACATTTTAATGCTCCCTTTAATTTATGAGGGTATATAAGATAGTGCTTAGTACAATAATTTGAAAATTTTTAAGTTTTCTGAGAAATTCTTGAAAATTTTATACTTGAGCACTCCTTAATATCACCATAAAGTCTACACTACATCTATACCAATTCATAAGTTTTTATTATTCACGAGGATTAACCTTTTATGATGAGCACATCATATGATAAATCATATGGTCCTTTGCAGCAGCCGAAAGTCACCCTAGTATGGTCTCCCACCAACAAATTTCTCTAAACTCCGCATAATCCCCCTTGTCTTTAGCTTCTTGTAAACATTCTCAAGGAGACATTAAAAGCTTGGCATTCTTCAACAGTAAGATTTGTCAACTTGCCTAGAACAAGAAAAAGCAGCATATCTTCGATGTCTTGAATCCGAAGCCTTTTAAGATCACCTTATTGGAATTTGTATAGCTTGTCATCATCTCTACGAACAATTATCCAATCCAGATGCTTGTAATTCTGCCATTCGACAATTTCTAGCTTGGTAACTGCAATGATTCTGCGTTTAGAGTAGACATCGCGAGCAGATTCTCTATTAACCACAAATCCATATAATTGTTGTCTTTTTCGCCCCCAATGTGATATACCCCAGAGTGCATGCTTGTCATAGTCAACCAGCACTGGACTCCACATTATGTTAGGAACCAAATCTTCAATCCATTTGATGTGCCCGTAATCTGCTGCCTTGGTCTTCGTGACTGAAGTTGCATATTTTCGGCTTGAAACACCACCACTTAGATACTCAAGGTCGTTGTTGATGAAGTGATCAAAAGGTATGACTCGACGACCTCGAGAATTTGGGATCAATGGTAGTGGCTTTCGTGAATCATAAGGATATTGCTGGTCTTCAGGGTTGATCCAGTCCAATTGTTCAGTTGTTGCTTTGTAGACTTCTTCAAGGAATGTTCAAGTTCGACCAGACTTTTGCATGTGCCTTTCATGAGATCGAATGTTGGACCGGCGAGTAGTTCAAGGGTCAGAGAATCAACATTGAGCCTATTCATTACAAATGTTGAGAAATCAAGTAGAGTATCCATCAGCTCATCAAATGATTAACGAGGATCTTCTTTCCGAGCCAATATGCTTAACCAAGGTTGAGTTGACCCATGAGCCGCTGGTAAAGTCTTGTTCCAATCACTAGCGGGAGAAGGAAGTTTATCCGGTTTCTGAAACCAATCAGGAAAGTGAGAGGTCTCAGCTTGATCTTCAGTAACTCCTGTTTCAAACTCCTAATGTGTGGGTTCTTCCACATATTATGTCATGTGCATTGGCTCCTCTGCATGAGCAGACTAACCAGCAGACTTGTGACTAGATTTGGACCCTTCATTTGACTTGCCAGATAGCTTGGTGGTCTTTTCTTTTAGAGCACTAGTTGACTCGGGTTCCTTGCCAGCTCTTCTTCTCTTTGACCCCCGGTTTAATCCAGCGGAGGGTTCTTCGTCTTTATCCTCATCCTCTCGACGTCTTTTAAATGTGACTGTTTCACCATATGTTTCAAGTATAAGTTTGTCACTTTCGTAATCTTCAACCAATGCGTTGTAAAGATTCGTTTGTTCATTTGATCTGTGGATTGACTTATTTCTCTCCATCTTATCAATGAGAATCTTCTTCAGTTCCGGTTCAGAAAGGTTGGCGGCTACAGCATGAGATGTCTTGGATTCATTGGATGAACAAGTCGGAACCTCAGCTTCGAGTTGTTCATTTACCATCTTCTCAATTCTTGGCAACATCTTGGAGACTTGTGCCTTAACTTGTTCTTTGACTTGGTCCTAGATTATTTTCTTTATGTTGTCATCAAGTTTAGTGAGAAAGTATTCATTTTTGGCTTAAGCTTCATCTCTGAGTCTGTCTGATTGCAATTGAACAGCTGTTTTTGACGGCTTCATTCATCTTGTTTGCAAGGTATGCATCAACAATGACGGGAATAGAAGAAACTATTTCAGCAAATTGGTTTGTTTGCTTGTACTCAGACAATTTGGTTTCTAAAGTTTTTAGTCTGTGGTCAAACCCGAATAAAGAGCCAAAGTTGGGAAGATCTTGTAGGGAGGATCTTGGAATAGTTATTGGTGTAGAAGCTGGTGTTTGTTGCATATGTGTGATGAGATAAGTGGGTGGTTAAGGAAGAGTTGTTGCAAACATAAGAGGAGGCTCAGCAATAGTGGTGACTGGAACATCTACAAGTGAAGTTGCCTTAGTGTTAAGATTAAATATTGAGTCAATACATACTTGTATCAGGTCTGGGGTTGAGCATGTTAGAAACGAAGCCAGATGACACAAAAAAACTCTGTTGTTGACCTTCAGGATTGATCGGAGCGGTGAGTATCACATGAGTATCTTCTGTTTCCTGAGTTGCTTGAATATTAGGCAGTGGAGCATCTGTCATCACAGTGCCTCTTCCCTCTAGATTTATGTTCACATCCCCGTAAAGTACATTTGCTTCATCCTCTGCATATGTCTCTTCTTCATTCATCTTATCTCCCTTAACATTTGCATCATGAATTTCATCATCATTGTCTTCATCATCAGTGGATTCAACATGAGAAGGTGTTTGAACCCTTGGATCAAAGCTATCTTCTTCATATACTTCTTCATCTTGCTTTGCTTCATCATCATGAGTTGAAAACTTAGGATGAACAAAGTCATCACCATCATTGTCAGATTCAGTTCGTTCATCATCATCGTCATCTTCGTGTTCACTCACATTCACTTCATCATCATCGTCTTCATCACTTGACTTCCAAGGTATCTCCTCATCATCAGATCGATATGTAGGTGCATCGGGAACCCCTGGTGAAACACCAGTTCCTTCATGTGCACCTGAACCGCTAGCGTGTGAGATGTGGGTTTGAATTAAGCTTCGTTTAGTGGCAAGCTTCAATTGTTCAGTCAATGCTACTTCTAAGAGAGTTTCCAATCCAAGAGCTGGTTGCTTCTTCTTTCCAGACTTTTCTACCTTAGACGTTGCTTTAACTCTTTTACCAGGAGAAGGCTTGGGTTCTTGTTCAGTCTTTGACCTAGAAGATCGATGTACATATTTTGGTTTGGGTTGCACCTTTCCAGTAGCGAGGTCATGATAAGTCTTGTAAGCTTCTGACGCTTTCATTGCTGGATTGGTTAGATAGTCTAGAAGAATGGCACCGTATCATTGAACAACTTCATGCTGAGGAATGAATCTCATAGTTGTGAGAATAGGATCATCATTAGCCATGTGCCAGTCAACCTTGTTTCTTCTTGGAATGGATTGGTCTTGTGACATGAAGTAATTGATGATAACTTTTGTGAATCTTAGGTAAAACATGTATTTGTTCTTTCTTGACTCCTTGTTTTTGATCTGAAAAACTAGGTCTTCCTATAGAAGGTAGACATAGTTAATTTTCTTCTGATGCTACAATCCCCAAAGTATCTGATCCCTAGAAAGACAAAGTGTGTCAATTTCGGTTACTTTACCACTAAGACACTTGTTGATGATGGTTCCAAAAGTTCTCGAAGGTTGAGGTAACGTATCAACTTTGACATCAAAGAGTAATTTGATGTTGCCAGAGTAGCCAAGTTCTCTAATGAAAGTTAGTATTTCCTCTTCAAAGGGAGGATCTTCAAACTTCAATCCAGGAGGTTTTGGACAAATCATAAGCATAGATCTGAAAGTTTCCATATCAAAGGAATAACTTTTCTTGTTCATCTTGAATCTGATGTGATGTTTTTGATAGGTGACTGTAGCCTAGAATTCCTGCATGTAGACGACAGGGACACTTGTAGTGATCAAGAAGGCTGGATAAAACGGAGTGAGAGTGAGAACATCCAAAGCAACTTGAAAGGTGGGTTCCTTGGGCTTAAATGTGGTTCTCAATCTGTAGTTGCAACTGCCAATCGTAAGATGTTGTGTAGCAACCAACAATTTTTGGAACCTTAAATGACTATTTTACCCTTTGACTTTTCGGGTCTGACTTGACTTTTGACCTTTTTACCTTTTATTGACATGTAAAAACAATTACCGCGTAACCGATAAATTTTTTTTTTCTTCGGAACTTATTTTAATAATAAATCATAATTATTATTACATATTCCTCATTTATAAATTTCCTTTTCAATCTCATTTGACTTGAAAACGAGAAGATATCTCGTTAATTTCGAAAACCACGTACCGACTTGATAATAATTCAATTATATTTAATGATCAAAATTTATTTAATAAAATGTAACATTTCGTGTTTTCAAGTTATTTTACGACGTCATTTATTTCACTATTTATTTTAAACTTCTACACGTTTACTTTTAATTTCAATCATATAGTTAAATCGCGTAAGCTAAAAATTATCCTTTAACGTAAACGGGAATCAAACAAATTAAAGTTACGTCAAGCAAGCAATATATTATTTTTACGAAAGTAATTATTAACTTTTATATTTTTTTTATTGGTTACGTAACGAGTTTACGTTTATCAAATTAATACATTTAGGCATTCGCGGAACCAACAAAATTTATCTACGCTTCAACAAATACTCATTATTATTCTCAATGCTCAAAGTTTTATAAATCTTTACCCATGTTATCAAGTTAACCAAATTTACATTACAAGGAACCAACTAGTGCTACAGTTACAGTTTAATATCTTTTAAACCTTTAACCTACACATTATATACTTCAAATATCACAAGTTCTTACCAACAACAAATCAAAGACACAATATTGCTTCTTCTTTTTTTTTTCCTTCCCTATATCACGCCAACCTCAAGACCAAGAGCACACAAATTTTTATTTAAAAACTACAAGTATTAACCTAGTAATAAAAAAAAACCTAGCAAACATGTTTCCATGTTTTCCTCCTATTGTTTTCTTGGTCATAGTCTTTGCTAATAAGTGCATTTGACTAGCTTATTGATATTTATAACACATGCATACTAGTTGGGAAAAAAATACAACACATTTCTTAAGCAAATCAACACATATATCTCTTGTTTCCCTCCCTCTTACCCACGACATAGAACCAAACCACAAGAAAAATTCATACAATTTATATTACCACCTAACCAAGTGATCCCACAACATATCTAAGACATTCCAAGAAGGTTTAAATGTTTGGTTAAGCATTTGCAAGGCTTAAGCAAGTTAGGGTTTTCTTTGGAAATTAAGGTTTAATCACAAGGGTGTGATTTTGTTTATCATTCATCACTCATTCTCTTAAGGTCCATCTAAGATCTTAATCTCTTCAATAATCTATTTTCATGTTCTATATAATTGTGTATAGTTAAATCACCACCTTAGTATATTTTATAAAGTTTATAAAATATGTACATGCTAAATCATACTCGAAATCATTTTGTACATGGCTAATATGATGTTTAAAATATGTTAATATGTTTTAAACAAGGATTTACAAGCAATGGGTAACTTATATAAACAAGTTTTTTAAGCCCGCGCTTCGCTGCGGGGTGCTCGAAATAAACGAATTTAGTCGGTGCTTCTGAAGCATGAGATACATTACAATATCTAAAGTAAGACAAATACTAAGTCCAGACTTTCAGTCAAAATGTTTATTGATGTCAAATATTAATAGTGCCCACAATAATCATGCATAAACATACAGGAGGTTGATAAAGTGATCTTTAAACCAAGCCGGGCTCGGGCAAGTAGGGCGAAGAAGTGTTGCGCAAGTAGACCGACCACTTTGTCTCACATTAGCTTTCAGCTTATGCAGTTCAGCATCCTCATTGTACTTCTTACCCATCATCCCTTTTGCAGTCTCTAAAACCCTTGCATGCTTTCATCATTGTAGCTTCGTGCCTTTTCGATC
The DNA here is from genome assembly GCA_026074375.1 of Tanacetum coccineum. Classification (NCBI taxonomy): domain Eukaryota; kingdom Viridiplantae; phylum Streptophyta; class Magnoliopsida; order Asterales; family Asteraceae; genus Tanacetum; species Tanacetum coccineum. The sequence continues at coordinate 11,527 of BQNB010116591.1, forward strand.
TACTTAGTAATCCATTAGGTAAAATACTCATGTAATGAAAGGGGAATTCACGCCTATCTCCAATCGCACATTCTCCCTAAGCACTCCAGTAAGACTATCTCCCGTCAGTGACGCAAATACTTGTTACATAATGTAGCCTAAGATAAGAACGATGTAAACACAATATCCAACCGAAAATAAATGAAACCTCAAACTTAAACCGCCTCACATTTGAATGAGTATCATTACGTTAATTAGGCATACAATTAATATGTATTCAAGAGTACAAAGACCTTACATTTATATGACCTCCAACAGTAGGCATAGCAAAAGGACACGTAAAGAAAATACAGATTTGTAGTTACGTATGATGTTTTGCAATCAATGATCAGACACAACCCATAACCCCACAATAATAACATCACTTAACAAATATTCGCTGAAAACTAAAGCATGTGGAAGATAAATAAATAAAGACATGAATAATTAAAGATGTAGTAGTGATTCCATTACCATGCATATTTTTAACGTTTCTAGAATCAAAATTTGTATGATCGTTTATTTAGCAGTTTGTCAACTATTTGTCTTTGTTTGTTTTTTACTTAAAATTTATAGAAGTGACTTATTACCACAACCCAAATTGTGATGTCCTCCAGCTATAGCCATGACTTAATTCCACATATTCCATCTTAGCCCAATCTAGCTTAAAGTCAACTCATCATCGTCACAGTGACCTGCGAAAGTGCGAAACTCTTTATTTGTCCAGCAACAAAAGCAATCTCTTACTTGGAAAACATAAAATTAGCAATCAACCTTATGCACTCTTCAAGACCAGCAAATACTGAGTACTCACCACCATATGGATTTTTTCAGAAATATGAGTCAAACCTGAAATAATTCATGTAGCTAAAGATATAAACAACATATACAATTCATGTAGCTGAAGATATAAGCAACATATACAGTTCAGGTTGCTAAAGATTTCAGTTGTCGATGATGGTGGCAAAAAAAGTAAAAAGATATTATCACAGTTGTTATGTATTTCAAACGGGACCTAAAAAAAATATATAATATTAATAGTGGTTGTTGAAAAGAAGATAATTGGGATGGAGAGTAGTGGTTAAATGAGTAGCGAAAGACCGTGTAATTCAGCTAAGGTTCCAACTTTGCACCGATAGAAGGTTACTAGCTTAACACATACATACGCAGTTGAAAAACGTGAAAGTAAATATAAATGCGGGAATTTAATGTTGGACTGTAGAATAAAACACTTATCAAAAACAATGTTTTCGGAGTTGCTATTGATATGAATTTTTGCAGCTTGTTCCGTGTGGGCAAAAGTTATCTGCATAACCTTCAACTACTATAAAAGGCCACGAACAAGATGTCCTTATCTCTGGCACCTCCACTTCGCTCGCAAGGAACATCACTAGTTTCTGTTCTGACAATGTGTCAAATCGAAAAGTAAATATAGATGTGGGATTTGATGTCATAATTAAAGTAAAAAAACATCTTTACCAAAAACAGGGTTTTCTCAAGTGTTGTTGATCTGTTTTTTTTTAATTCGTCCTACCAACAAATTAATGTCACTCCAAGCAAACAACGACATAATCGTGTAATACTTTATATCATGAGTTCATTAGGAATGATCTCACACGACTAGTCCCTACCCAGACCAAAACATCCATAAATGAATATGTCTTATCTCTGTCAATACCATTGGAGCAATCTTCGCATACTATCCGATTCTAGCTCGCTAGAAGACGCAGTTTGTATGCGGTCGGGGGATTAAAGAAAATAAGCGTTGCATACCACTGATGGAATCTACATCTCAGTATGAACATGCGGAAACACGGTTTTTTTTTATTTTGTTTTTTTTTTTTCTCTTTTTTTTTTTTTTTTTTTTTGTGGTTTTTTGTTGTTGTTTGGGTTTTTTAAAGGGGACTAAATTTGCTTTAATATGTTGAATAGTATTTAATTAAGTGTATCAAAAAACTAAACATCAACATAAAGCCTCAAACCGAACTTTCAGCCAGAAACTAGACCAGAATATCCAAGCTGCAATCAGCATCAGCAGGGCAACCTGCAATCACCAAAATGCAATAAGCAAGCCGAAAACACATGCTATTTTTAGTAATACGATTTTTTTAGCCATTTCATCAAAACCTAAAAGTCATTTTTGATTAAAAACTACTAGCCATTTGTGTTTGTAGTAAAGACTCCTCGAGGGGATTGAAACACTGCATATCAAGTCAGTGAATTATCGAGCTTTCCGACAAAAATATAAAAAGCTTTGCAAAAAATGCTATAATTTAGACATTTTCAGCATACAACAAATAAGGATTTTTGGTTTGAAATATAACTTTATTATCATCGTCATTGGCAATATGCCCTGGATGTATAAGCAATGTTAATATTGATATAGACTGTTTTTTTATGAACCACGACCTCTTTGAAACTCACTCTGAAACTTTCTCTTATTTGCAAAAAATAATAAACCTCTAAGCCTATTTTTGTAAAAGTAATGCTCTTTACATGCGAACGACAAATTCAGCATCATGCGCCAAATCAGATTCACATTACCCTCTAGCGAGAAATAAGAAGATAAGATAATAACCATGGTTTCTTTTAAACTAATTGCGTTTTTTGTCCTTGTCCTGTCAAACCCTAATCAAAGATAAGTCAACTACAGAATTTTCTAGACTTAAAAGCACATGCTCTAGAAGACATATAACAGATAATGTATTCAGAGAACCGAGACGGATGCAGCCACATGTATGACGTGGCTGACTCGCCCGTTTCTAGGTCACTCCATTAAACGATCTCGTTATTAAAGTAGTTTTCATCTATCGCCTAAAAGTAGAATATAACATACGCACGCTTTCTGTGCTAACTCCCTTCACAAACAACATCATAGCAAATGGTATCCAAAACTAACACAGACACGATATAGTCATTTTAGATGCTGAAAGCGTAGGCGAAGCAAATATCAGCAAAGGATTCATTGTGGAACCAAACCCCAAAAAACACACACCCCTTTCCTGTATCTAAAAACAGATTTCAACAAACAGTTCTGTCAATCTTTCTTGCTATCGTCACACGCCATGGATAGCGACAACAAAAGATATTATAATTGACATCTAATTTTTATTTCCACGACGCTCAAACATGAGCATAAAACATGTGCAAGACAAAAGGCGAAATCATAAGCCACCCCAAATAAACTGCTTAAAAATGGCATGAGCATACCTGCTATAGTTATACGTTGTATCATAAGCGAGCTAGTTTCTATTTTCTCACAGCTCAAAACATATGCAAGCGAAGGCCCGAAAGCATAAGCAAGCACAAACCATAATTCTTAATATTACATGCTAATATTCAGCGTGGCCCGCAACAGCGAACAAACCCGGGTAAAAGGGACTTCGACCCAACATGGCTGCAAACACGTACTCGTGCTGCCCTGCCAAGATACTGCTCGTGCAAACAGAAATTCAATTTAACCCACATTCCTGGGTTTTAAAGGGTCGGGACGGGCATTAGCATTAAATGCTTTTAAACCCGAGTCTTGCTGTTGCAAATACAGAAACTAAACCAAACACACATCATGGTTGCAACCACATCACGTGTGTGGTTGCCCCGCCAAGATACGTTCGCCCAAATTTTATGATACGCGCCACTGCTGCAAGCCATGGCTATAAATTTAAACCCGAGTTTCTGGTTGGTGACACAATACTTTTAAACCCGAGCTCTGCCTTTTAATTTTTAAATTAAAGGAATAATAATTAGTAACATACCAACCTCAAACGTTCACAAATGAAAGCCTCAAAAAAGTTGAGTACGCTTATTATTGGCTAACCAAGCAGAAATTGGCCAAGAAAGCGCCAACACTGCACACATTGAAACACACACAAAATACCCCACTACCCTTAGCCTCTAGACAAAAACAGCATGAAACTAAAACGGCAAGATGTGACGAACCGTTCACACAAAGAAAGGGCAAAAATACACGAAAGTAATCAAAACAACTGAGACCGCAATAATTTTACTTTTACTCCACGCATGGCTGCATCATCATAATGTCTGCCCCGTCAAGATACGAACAATCTCAAGATCAATCCGCATGGTGCTGCAAAGTTACGAACCATGCCCCGCCATTAAAGCGCGCATATCAATTTAAACAAAAAGGCAGTAATTCACGAATTTGGTAGGTTGAAAAAAATTACTATTAATCCTCACCAACACTCTCATTCGACTCTCCATTAGCACCACGTCATGCAGCCGTCTTATTGTCGCACCGCATGGATACGGCAAACGAATAGAGTGTGGCATCGAAGGAGCATAAGCCTAAAGTATAAGCAACCCAAACCATAAACCATAATTTGTAAACAAAAAGAATATAGAATCATAAAAATAAACTGAAAACATATCTCTATTTTTTGCAAAATTAATAACCCAAAAAAATATCAGTCACCCTAGCAAACATGTTTCCATGTTTTCTTCCATGTTTTCCTCCCATTGTTTTCTTGGTCATAGTCTTTGCTAATAAGTGCATTTGACTAGCTTATTGATATTTATAACACATGCATACTAGTTGAAAAAAAAACACAACACATTTCTTAAGCAAATCAACACATATATCTCTTGTTTCCCTCCCTCTTACCCACGGCATAGAACCAAACCACAAGAAAAATTCATACAATTTATATTACCACCTAACCAAGTGATCCCACAACATATCTAAGACATTCCAAGAAGGTTTGAAGGTTTGGTTAAGCATTTGCAAGGCTTAAGCAAGTTAGGGTTTTCTTTGGAAATTAAGGTTTAATCACAAGGGTGTGATTTTGTTTATCATTCATCACTCATTCTCCTAAGGTCCATCTAAGATCTTAATCTCTTCAATAATCTATTTTCATGTTCTATATAATTGTGTATAGTTAAATCACCACCTAGGTATATTTTATAAAGTTTATAAAATATGTACATGCTAAATCATACTCGAAATCATTTTGTACATGGCTAATATGATGTTTAAAATATGCTAATATGTTTTAAACAAGGATTTACAAGCAATGGGTAACTTATATAAATTATTGTTAAGTTATGAATATTTACTTAATTATAATGTTTATGAAGTTAAATAAAAATGTTGGACAATTTCTTGGACACTATGGACAAGTAAAGGACTAAGAGGACCTAAAATAAATGAGACACTTGATATAAAGTGTAGTAGAGGACTTATGGTATTTTATTCAAGTTAAAAACTAAAAAAAAGAAGTTTATATAAATAAATACATATTTATTAAAAAGGGACTGTTTTAATTCGATTTCTAAAACAAGGATTTTATATTTTATAAAAATACTACATGTTATGAGGATCGTAAGCATATAAAGAACTCGAAAAACCGAGCTATAACGAAGAAGTTACGCCAATTACGAGTTTTCGATAAAAAATATTTTTATAAAAGTAATTTTATAAAAACTGACTACTGTTCATAACAGTGGGCTGTTGGGAAATATTATTCTTCGATGGAACTTTTAATTACGAATCCATGCATATAAAGAACGCTAAAAACGGAGTTAAAACGAGTAAGATACGACGTTTCAAAGATTCGACATGATATATATATATATATAAAAGCTGTGAAACCGTGCACGCTTCAGCAACTGCTGAAACTGCGTTTTTGAGGACCTTCGGTTCTGATTGAGTCGAAGTGTAAAACTACAAAGTTGTTAGGAATGACATTTTAAATAAACCTGACGATTTTCATAATTTTCGGATGTATAGTTTGTAAACTAGACACTTTTCTTGACATGAATAATGTTGGTTCGTTTTTTTTATAAAAATTTACGAAACATTTTGGAATCACTTATATAATATCTATACAAGTTTTAACATTATAAATATTATTTTACACGACGATCGAACTATTTATACGGTAACATTATGTAAGTAATAAAAACATTAAATCGAGTGTTTTGGCGAATAATTAAATTATTGGACAAGTATACTATTTTACAAATACAAATACGTAGACATTTAATTTTCAAGATACAAATTTATATTGTTTAATTTTATAAATTAAACAAAGAGTTTAGGTGGTGATGAAACGCTATAACTTATGATGCCGCATTATATTAAATGCATTATACTCATACGACCTATGTTGGATTAGGTTGCATTCCGTCCTTATCGTGACGCATTTTCACTCTTTGATCTACTTTGTTGATATGTTTTCGTCGTAACGATGTACGCATCGTTGCTCGTATTTTGTACGTATTGTAATCGAGCGACATAATTATAGGTCGTGATCGAGATCGTTGCTGCTTCGTTTGTATTCGGTTTATTTGATCGTGATCGTTGATCAAGGTGAGTTCATAGCCCCACCTTTTCTCTTTTAATGGTTTTCATAAACTGTTTTCGGGGTGAGAATACGTGCTCGTTTTACTAAATAAACTTATTGATTCTATGCGTAAGCGTTACATGACTATTTTTACTAAAGCTTGATTTGTTTACTACATGATTTGAGATCGTTGAATACCTATATTTGAAACTGTGAATTTTGGACATGATTGTTTTACTTTGGACACAAGTGTTTTTAAATTGTATGCTATCCAGATTGTTGCCTGAATATTATTGCCTAAGTTACCGTTTTGCCACTCTCTAAGTCCCTACCATCATGAACCGTTAAATTACCTCGTAGGGGTAAGCGCTAGTGTTGTGGATAGATCTATCGGGACTGACAATCCCCACCTGGAATTTCTGGTCACAAGTTGATCATGGTGCATTTAACATTTAGAAAGAACTTATAGGCATGTTTTGGCAGACACCCTATATTTGTTTTGGGGCACTGACAGTTAAGGTTTCGAGTTCATGAGCTTAGTGCAATAATACCTGTTTTATATTTAGACTTGGTGAATCTGATTCCCTTGTCTATAATACCTACTTTGGACTACGGAATACGTACTTAGTTTGCTGTTACTTAAATCTTGTGGTCCACTAAACTGTTTGATTACATAAACATTTCTTGATTTATTGAATCACTATTCGGATTTCATAAATAATACTTTTAAACGTTGTAACGCTACTTTTTTTTACTTAAATTATTTTAACACTGCTTTTACTTAAACCTATGAATTCACCAACATTATTGTTGACGTTTTGCATGTATTTTCTCAGGTTATTATTTTGCTAGTGGAGCATTGGGAGCATTTGAGTCGCGCGAATATATATTTTTGAAGGCTTAATAACTTGAGTACCATTCGACAAACGTTTTAAACAAAATGTTTTCTATTGCATTTAAATGGGACCCTTTGTAAATTCTGATTTTAATATATCGAATGTGAAATTTATTTTAAACGTCTCTTTTGAGGTCGTTTTCTGTGACTTGTGCGTAAGGACTATGAAGTAGTACCCCATAGTGGTATTCTGCTGCGTTGTTGAAATTTTCGGGGTGTTACATGTTGTTCCCTTGGAACAAGAGCATCGTCCAAAGCTTGTTGTTGTTCTTTAGTCATACTCATGATTCTGCTAAGAAAGAGTCGATATAGTTTATATATAACCAAGTTTATATAGACACTATATCATGAGACCCTAAATTGGCACTTAATGCATGTAACACATTTATAAAGATAACCGTTGACAGAGTGAACTTAAATTGGCTTAGTTGAAGTAATCTAATTTTTAACTTGATTAGATTTCAAAGATAATCAATTTTAAATTTGCTACCTAACACAAGTTTTGAGTCACTGTTTGGTTAGAATCTACGTGTTTATGATAATTAGCCTTTTTGAATCCATTAAGTATGATTGAATCTGATTTTAAAGTGAGAACAACGAATTCGGACTGTAAATGATATTGCAAATTCGAATGGTAAAGCTGATTGCGAATTCGTGTCCTTAAGGTTGTCTGCGAATTCGTGGTCTAAAGAGTATTGCGAATTCATGGCCAAAGGGACACCTACGAATTCGGGGTCTAAGGAATATTGCAAATTCGTGGTCTAAAGAGTATTGCGAATTCATGGCCAAAGGGACACCTACGAATTCGGGGTCTAAGGAATATTGCAAATTCGTGGTCTGAAGAGTCATTGCAAATTCGGGTATTACTAATGCCTGCGAATTCGTGTTCCACTAACACTTGCGAATTCGTGTTCCACTAACACCTTCAAATTCGTGTTCCCCTAACACCTACGAATTCGCGTACCACGAGATCTTGCTAATTCGTGTATAACTGTGCCAGCGAATTCGGACTGTTCTAACAAACGTGAATTTAAATTCGAGTTTTTCTTGTGTCTTTTCATTTCAACATACACTTATTTAGCCAATTAGAGTTAACCAGATCATTTTATTCAACATTCAAGCATATATTAAGCACACATTTTTCAAACGAGCAACATATTTCAAGAAATCATATATATCCATGAATCAAATACCTCATTTATGTAATTCACAGCATACACACATTCGTTTATATGTTTAACACTTATCCCACACTAACTTAAAATCTTTTTTCAACAAAAGCACAAAAACCACTTTTTCGACATACATATTCAATCAAAACAAGCGCATTAGCAACCTTAAAACTGTATTACTCGAGTCATTAACAACCTTAGAAGACCAAAACCCCTCTATCAATTTGAGTTTTTACAAAGTTTTAATGTAAAGAACCCTAATTTTGAAGATTAGGGTTTTTCGAAATCAAAAGATGGTAAAAACCAAATGGCTTTGAGATGAGTAATCTTTAGGGTGTTAAGAACATAGTTTATGTTATTCCTTAAGCAAGAGATTGAGTAGAGATGGAGAGGGAGGGTATGACGATTTGAGGAGGGTTTTGATATAAAAAACATGTGTGTGTTGTGTGTGTGTTTTTTATCGGTGCAAGGGTGGGTGGATATGTTATAAAACTTTGGTTTTTGACATATTCGCCCCTAAACATTAAGACCTTTTCAAATTTTAGATATAAGTTTGATTAGGCATAAATAAGTTAGCACTAAGGCACATTTGGTCCCTATGGTTATAACTAATATACCTACCAACTTAAATTTGCACATATTCTCACTCAAGGCATAAACAAATAACATGAAGGGCACACATAAGCTAAATTTAATAAA
>BQNB010116592.1:0-21332 GCA_026074375.1 Tanacetum coccineum
GCTTTGGGAACCAATGCCTCATCACGTGCAGCTTGTTGAATTTCCTCTTGATTCATGATTCTGCTTAAGAATTATCCAATATAGTTTATATACAACACGGATATATATATTACTGACTAGAATGATTATCCTTGATGATTTGATTGATCTAGATGAAGATTGTGTTTAGGTTTCATGCATTTATGCCCATTTTAACATACTAATTAAATAAAGACAACTGTCTAGGTCAATTGACAAATCAAACTCAACCTAAGTCAAACATTCAATCAGAGGGTCAAATAACACAAAGTCAATCCTGACATATGTTGCAAGATAACATAACAGACATGTTTCACACAAATTTTAAAAATTTTGGGCAGAGTTTCTTTTCATAATTTTGACATATTTCGCATGTTTTGTTACACCTGTCATGTTTCACATGTTTTATGTTATTACATATTTCGCACATTTTATGTTAGAACATATTTCGCACAGTTTCGATCCCCGACAACGGCGCCAAAAATTTGATCTCAACTTAATTATACTTATATATATAACTTAATATACATATATATAATTAAAACCAAAATATCAAATAATGAGAGTGAGTAAGTATTCTGTAAGGCTTCTAGAAGATTACTTTTATCCAAAGTAAATTCCAAAACCTTCCCGGGTCGTTTCCCGACGAGGTGTAAATTGAAAATCGAGGTTAAGTTCGTGATCGCATGTTTGATTGATCAAAGATTTGGTTTGTATTCTATTTCTACAAATAATATGCAAAAACAAACAAACGCAAGTAAACAATTAAAGCAATTAAAGATCGAACCTAAAAACGTTAGCGGGAATTAAAAACGCGACTCTAAAACCTAAATTATCAAATTTTAACCCTACAAATGTAAAATTAATTTTTAAATGTCCTAAATGATAAAAGAAAATTTTAGAAAAAAGAATTATATTTTTTTGACTTTTATTTTTTTATTATGAATTAAAAACTGATTTAATCTAAAAATATTATTAAAAATATTAAACTAACTTGGAAAATTCTAAAAGGAAAAGTACTTCTAACTAATCTGATCCTAGGAAAAATAAGTTGGGTTTCACATCTTATTGGAATAATCTGGAAATAAGCAAAATAGGGTTGTGGGCTTAAAGGGCTAAAAAGGGATAAAAGAAAAATAGGGTGAAGTTATAACAAAAAAGACCCAAGGGCAAGTTGGCAGTGTGTGGTGTTGTTAAGGTGTTGGTGTGTGAAGGGGAGGTCACAAGTTTGACCTTGTGGCTTTTCTTTTTTATAAAACATTTTTTTGGTTTTATTTTTTTAAAAAGTTATAAAATAATCAAATATAACAAACTTTAAAATAGAAATTTTTTACAAAACTTAAAGATAAACTAGAAATAAGCTAACTTAAGTGACATAATTGGTTTTTAATCTAAATAACAATTGGCTAAAACTGTTTGATCTTTTAAGACTCAATAAGCTAAGGAAAGAACCAAATAAGCTAAAACATATTTTAAGCTACACCTATTAAGCAATTGAACCTAGAAATAAGCTAAAACAAATAAGCTAAAACAAATAAGCTAACATAAAAAGGCAAAAAGACAGATTGCACTTAAAGCTTAAAGGCATTAGTACTAAACTCAAATGTGCAAATAAGCTTCTAAAAGCTTAACCTAAGTCCAAATAAGCTACAAGTATCTTAAACCTAACCTAATGAGCAAATCTAAACAAAAGTTAAGCAAATCCAATAAGCTATAAGCTCAGATATTCAGCTTAGCTTTTTGCTAAAGCTAAGAACAAAACAGCCTATATGGCACTTTTTGAGCTACTTTTTAAGCTAGCAAAACAATAAGCTAAAGTCTAAAACCTAAAAACAAATTAAGCTAGTCCTATAAACTACCAGAATAAGCCAAAAATAAGCATTTTGAATAACTTATAAGCTAAAAAAAAGCTTTTGAAAAAGGCTATTTACACTATGTTTTTGTTTTTTTCAAAGGTTTTTACAATGACAAAAAGGCTTTTGCAGCCTAAAATTCAGATACTTAAATAAGCTCTAAACCTCAAAATAAGCTTAAATAGCACAAGCTTAGACTACAAAGAGCTTGTGCTCTAAAAATCAAACCTTAAAACTTGTTTTAACTAACCTAAAATCAAGATTGAAAAGTTGATCAAAAGCTTTTAAAATTGAAAGGAAACTTTGACAGATTTATACTAAAAACTCAAATGACAAATGCATACTTATAACGAATCTATTCTACTGTATTTTAACCATAAACAAGCATAAAATGTTCACCTAAAAGTTCCTAATCAAGATCTAAGCAAATAAGCTAAACTATAAAGCTAAAACCCACAGATTTAAACCAATGAAAGACAAAACCTTAAACAGTTATTTTAAACTTTGAAAACTTATCTAAACTGACTTATAGGCTTAATTTGAGCTTTTCAAATTTGACTTAAAGGTCAAAAGACACTCAAGCAGTATTATCATGAGTTAATACTCCTAGTGCCAAACACCCCTTAAGAAACATAAAAAACATATTTAAGCTTAAAACAATTTGAAATAAGCTATAAAAAGCTAAAACAGATTGAGCACAGAGTTAATAAAGGACAAATTAACAAATATTTCAAGTAAATAAGCAATTTGGTAAAAGCTAAACTATTATGCATATATTTTTTTTGATTATCTTAAACAATTTTAACTAAAACCTTAAAAGACTTCAAAACAGTTTGTAAAGAGCTTTTATCTAAATGCAATAAGGTAAATAAAGACAGAATAACCACTAATTAAGCAGTAATAAGCAAGAAATAAGCAATGTAATAAGCAAACAGTGAATAAGCTATAAAATGAAAAAGAGGACTTACAAAACCCTTTGCTTAAACAACGGCTTAAATAGCTCTTAGAGCTATTCAACAAGCTCTAGCTTATCCTAGATAAGCTAGTGTGGTCTTAAAATCCCTTCTAGGTTTGGCTTTTCTTCCAAAATAAGCTGTGGTATTTGATGGGTGATTTTCGAGTGAACTTTTCTTAAAAACTTAAAGCTATGAAAAAATCTAATTTGCTTTATGAAAATAGGTTATATAAGAGCTTATTAGAGCTTATCATAACTTATAATTCATTAACATAAGGTAAAACATAATTTTGCAATAAAACTTGAAATTTCATAAATACTTAAAAACTTTTACAAGACTTGACAAGAAAATACAATAAGCTGATTTTAAACTACAATAAGATGAAAATGCAATAAATAAGCTATTCTAAACTAGATAAAAAAACTCTTTTCCTAATGTGTGAAAACACACACTATTTGGCGAGAAATGGTTTTGAGGCACTGTTCGTTTGATTTTTAACGGGGTTAGGGCATAAAAGGACTAAGGGTGCAAAGGTTTAAATGATATAGGGGCTAAATGTGTTTGTCCCTAAGGACTAGCAATGTTAATCCGTAAGGACTAACTGTGTAATCAGTAAAAAGGTATGGTGGGCTAATGGTTGTTAAATGGGTTTTAGGCTCTAGTTATGGGCCAGGTTTTATGGTTTTGGATTTGGCCTTTTATAATTGATTTAGGCTTATAACATGGGCTTTTAATTTAATAATTAAGCTTAATGGGCTGACTCGGCCCATTAATTTGGGTGCGGGTTGGCCCATTTAAGATGCACACGTCTTTGGCTTCGACTTTGACTTTGACCTTTTGACTTTGACTTTGACTTTTCACAATCTTTCTATTCCCGTGCTCGGTTTTGGCTTCGTTTTTGTCCTTTAGTGAATATCCGTTACCTGCACAGTATACAAAGCAAAACAAGCATATATTTGGCATTTTATGTCCGTTTTTGGTCATTTAGGCTCGTTTTAATGGTAAAAGGTATGTGTAATTAAGCACATACCACTCATTCAAATTCCATTCATAATCAACTACAAATCATTTAAGGACTTAGCAGAATTTTTTTCCATCAATTTTAAGCAACATTTGAGCTCATTCATTCATTTTCGAGGCCAAACACCAGATTCACATTTCATGAAGGCAATAAACCAACCAGGGAACATTATAAGCATACTTACACACCTAGGAACACTTCACATATCTCTTAGCTATAAACACGGTTAATTTAGGCCATCTACTTACATATTTCGCACGTAAGAACATTATTAATGAACTAAGATGAGTTCCTAAATGCTTAAAACATATAGCAGAAGCATAATAATCCTTTTAACACTCAAGAGAACACAAATCCACAAACTATTCTATAACATTTCGTATTTTCGCGGCCAATATATAGACCGAGCTTTAATTCTATTTTTATTTTTAATAGAAATTATTATTTTTGCTTTTTAGCTGATTTAGTGAAAATCGTCAATTTTAATTATTCGCGAGTCGTGCTTTGGATATTTATCCGTCTTAGCATTCGAAAAATCGATAATTCCATATTTTAGCTTCGAGAACATATGTATTTTATTTAAGAATTCTTCGACTTTTATCCGTGTTTGGCCGAAATCGTGTCACAAATAGTATTTTACCACTTTTTAATATTTTTACTAAGTGTTTTAAATCAAATATTGTAGTATAAATATTTTAGAAAAATAAAACAATAAAAGTATAAAATAAACATAACATATATGAACCAAACATCCTCCTTAATTGTTTTAAGCTCCAACAAAACTAAAAATCAATCACCCTCTTATTATCTTTTTACTCCTACCAAACTCTAAAACAAACACCCCTCTAAATTTTTTTAAAGCCTAGAAGATTTCTAGTAACATTAGGAAATATAAATACCCTTATTATCAGTATTTGTTGCCAACTAAAACACATAGTTATTAATATCAAAATTTTGTCTGCCCTTCTCCTTCTTCCTCTCTGGTTCGACGACATACCCACCACCACCATAAAAAACTTCATCAAAAATCCTCCTTTTAATTTCCAAAACACTCCCACATCATTCCTACATAAACCCCCTTCATTCTTTTCAAATAAAATTCACCATGCATCTTTTTTCTCAAGGTTCTTGATTTTGAAGATTTTAAATTTTGAAGGATTTTGATCTAATTGGGTATAATTGGTGTTCCAAGGGTTTAATATCAAGTGTGTATATAAGATTTGGAGTGGTAAAAATCAAACTAGGGCTTTGTTTTGGGGTGTTGTGGTCATCGGCCAACAATCAAACCAAAGAGGGTTTGATTGTTTTGATTATGTATGCATGTGTTTAATTTTATATCAAGAATCCATATATTATGGTGCATGTTGCGTTTTGAGGTGTTTGGTTGATTTGTGATGATTAGTAATGGTGTTAAGATAATTTAAGTATGTTGGCGATGTTTGTGGTATGATAAATTGGAGTTTTGAAGGGGTTTAAAGCTACCCGTATAGGGCAAAAAATTAGCGAGTCGAGTTTGGGCAAGTCAAAATTTGTAAAACTGATTTTAGGCTTTTGATTATAGTAGAGGATGTCTGTAGCTTCGATTCTGTTGGGAAATATATTGTAAAAGACTTAATTCTGGTAGTTTACTAGTTAATCCTGGTACGCTTATTGTTAGTTCTGACAATAAATTGTTAATACTGGTTGACCAGATTTAAGTATGGCATGCCAATATTAATCCTGGTAACTAGTCGTTAGTACTGTTTGGTCTCACAACTTTGACTTTTCTCTAAATATGACCGTTATAGCAAATTGCGGGGATATTTAAGCGGATAATGATACAAATTGGATATTTACTGTTTTATCTCACCTAAAATAGTTTTCTTCATTAAAAAGAGCCTATTTTCTCGGAGGGACAATTGAAATTCATTATTTTTCGCATATAAAGTCAATTAGCAGCTATAATCAGTACTAATTTACCAACACGAGTCAAACCCAGTTGATAATCACCAACAATCACAACCTGGTTACTACAATGGCTTTCGTACCTAAGCATAATCAGGTGGGATTTCTTAAGAAACCTGAAGGAAGTGCAGGTTTTGAGCAGATAGTTGATTTTCTTAAAGGCACTCACATCAGGTATGCCTTGGAACATAATCCTACTATCTATGTTTCAGTAATCAAACAGTTTTGGCAGACTGTCACTGTCATAACACTTGATAATGGGGAACAAGAATTAAAAGCCACAATTGATACCCATGAATACACAATTTCTGAATCATCTGTTAGAAATAAACTTAAACTCGCAGATGAAAATGGTATCACTGAGTTCACTAATGCTGAAATTTTTGAGGGGATGGCTAATTTGGGGTATCCAATAGATAATACTTTTACATTTTGGAAAAAGCATTTTACCCCTAATTGGTATGGTCCGCCACATTTTACATTGTAATAAAGTTCTACAAAGTGGGGACTTTAGGTAGTTTGGTCGACACACAACAAACTTGTACTGCGCTTTAATTGTCTATCTACTGGAAGAACTTATAATTTTTCTAAAATGATTTTTGAAGCAATGGTGGCCAATGTAACAAGTCAGAAAAAGTTTCTAATGTATCCCAGATTTTTATCAATGGTTTTGGAAGCTAAACCTGTTAACACAAATCTTTATTTAGCTTATCAATTGACTAAAAAGATTTTTGGGAACATGAACAGAGGGTTTGCTGGGGTGTATAGACCATTGTTAGTTAATATGATTGTAGGACATGATGAAAACCAAGGTGAACCACAAGAAGAGCTGTTGAATCATAACCCACCAAATGCATTTGGTACCCTCTACCTCATCAACTCCACCTGAACCCCACCCTGATCAAGAATTAGATACTGAGACTGAACATCATGGCTTTCTCATCTGATTTTGTTCACACTCCTCCAACCCAAGTTGAGACATCTTTACCTGAGCACACCTATGACCAACCACAACCTTCACCTGTACAACAACCAACTTCTCTGAAATAAACCAAACATACTCCTAAAGTCCCACACTTCAAGGTCTACTTCCACTTATTCTGAGGCTACAAGAATCAAAGTAGTGATTTGTGCCACCTGTTACCTCAAATCTACGTTACTCGGGATTGTACTTTGAGCAGAACTGATGGAGAAGAAACAGGGACCCCAACTGTTTAATAGTAACATTCGTAAAGTGCGGTCAAAAAGCTGGAAACACGTTTAAATTATGCATCTCCCCCAACAGGAAAGATGGTTCAAGTGATCCGAGAGAGTGAAGATGCTGCTAATTCTTCCAAACAGGGGAGGAATTTAGGGGAAGAAGATGTATTTGAAACTCCTAAGGGCAAAGATTCAAGGGAGGCAGACATTAGTCCAAGTGGTTTGCAGGCTGCTGAGACCTTAGTGCAGGTGGCTTCTCAAAAGACTAAGACTTATACTAGGAGAGTTAAGTCTGGTCTCAAGAAGAAATTAGATGTTGGAGTTAGTTCTGGTGATAGAAAGTTTAAGTCTGCTAGTGAGGAGATTAAGTCTGGTTTCACAAATATTAGTTCTGGTGAAGTCAGAGTCAGCCAAAGAAAAGGAAAGGAAGTACTTGAAGAACAACCTCAGCCTAAAAGATCAAAGAAACAGATTAGAGAAGAGGAAGCCAGCTTAGCAGAGATTGCAAGAATCCAAGCTCAAGAGGCAGCTGAAATTGAAAGAAAAGCTGAACTTCAAAGATTAGATGAATTGGCTGCTAAAAGATTGAATGATGAGTTTGAGATGCCTGAACAACAAAGAAAATGTGCTGCTGAAGTTCAACAACAAGCTCAATATTATACAGAAGAAGTTTGGGATTTAATCAGAGCAAGGATGGAAGCAAGCACAGAATTGAGAAAAAGTGTTTTTGGTTATGATATTAATGCTGAGGATTATGCCAAGAAAATGGTTGAGTTAGTTGAGAAAAGAAGAAGGGAGATTAGAGAACAAAAGCTGAAAGTAAAGAAGAAGAAGCCAATGACCCAAGCTGAACAGAGAAACTACATGATGAACTATGTTAGAAGTAAAAGTCATGGTTGGACAATTCCTCAACTTAAGAAGTTGTCTTTTGAGGAACTCAAGGTACAATTTAAGAGAACTTCAAAAGCATATAAAATTTTATTCCTATGGATTCTGAAATAGAGAAAGAAAGTTTGAAAAGGTCTGGTGAAACTCTTCAAGGTGCTGAGAAAAAGAAGAAAAAGATATTGGATGTTGAAGATATTCCTATACCTGAATCTGCCAAGTTTGTGAAAGAAGAAGAGATTGAGGTCAAGCAACCAGTTCTAAAAATGAGTAGGAGAAAGTCAAAGGCTAGAAAAGGGATTGGTTTGCATACTTCTACAGAACCTGAATCTGGAGAAGTTGATATTACATCCTCAAAGATTGTGAAATGGAAGATTCTTAGACATGGAGGTAAAGGTTATTGTCACCTCATCAGAGCAAATCAAAGGGATTCAGTGTTTGTGAATTTTAGAGCAATGCTGCATAATATCTCAAGAGATGATTTAGTTGATTTGTATAAAATTGTGTTGAAAAAGACTACTGCAATATAGCTGATATGAAGTGTTGCTGAAAAGTTATGAAGATTAGTTGCTGCAAAGATCAAATAGAGATGATTCAAGTGTATCTGTTTCAAAAAGATACTACAAAGAACAAGGAGCTGCAAGTAATTTAAGAAAATCAAATGTGATAGATCTAAATATTTTAAAATACAAAGTTTACAACAATTTTCAGAAGCTCAAAGATGAAGGTACTCAAAGAAACTTGAAGATCACAAGTGAAGTTCAAGTTAGGGGAGGATTGTTGGGTAATATATTGTAAAAGACTTAATACTGGTAGTATAACAGTTAAGTCTGGCAGTACTAAAGTTAGTAAGTTAAGTCTGGCAGTACTATAGTTAGTACTGGCCTTATCTAGTTAAGTCTGTTTATGTAACAGAATAGTGATAATAGTTATCTTAGAGATATCTTAGGAAAGGATATGCATTATCCTTTCACACGCTTGTAAAGCCTATTAGGGTTTCCTTGGTGTATAAAAGGAACTCTACGGCATAGTGTTTTAGGTATCCAAACCTAATAGAAATCAATAGCAATATACGAAGTTAGTTTTATAATTGTTCTTCTTAGTACTTGTGTTAAGATTCCGCATTAGCACATAGTATTCATAGTCATTGTCTCTCTTATAGTTGATTTGGATTTGTTCAAGTTAGCTATTGGCTTACAAAAGGCTAATCAAATCCAAGACTTTGGACCTACAGATTCGTTATATGGATCGTTAGATAACTCTTAAAAACGAGCGTTTGGCGGCCGATTGAAGTCGAGCAAAATGTTAAAAATAAAAACTGAACTTAATAAAATAATAGTTGCTGGCAGATTCGAAAAAGGGCATTTTCGTTATTTTCTGGTCCGTTTTGGCCTTCGGCCGAAACACGAAAGTTGTCCGGAATGTTGTTCTACCTTTTCGCGAGGCTTGTTATTCTTAAAAATGAGTAATGACGGGTCGAAAAGCTTAGAATAAAATCTGCGTTTTTTTAATTTGCATCAGATCTGATATAGGGGCATTTTTGTCCTTTTCTATCTAGTTTTGAGTCTCGAGCAAAACTAAAAAGTTGTTTAAAATGCCGTTTTACCTTTTCGCGAGGATAACTAAGGCTGAAAACGTGTATTAACGGGTTGAAAAGCTTAGGATTTGATATTAAACTTTTAGGAAAAAGATAAGTTTTCTGCAGAAACTTGCAGGGGGTATTTAGGTCATTTTCTGTTGGGTTTCGGGTCTCGACTAAAACTAAAAAGTTGCCCGAAACGTCGTTTTACATAAATTTGCTTTAGAGTCCGAGTCGTGAAAACGTAATTTAGCGGGTTGTTTTGGACGGGTGAGACTTAAAAAAAATTTATAATAAAAAGTCAAACTTGACGAAATTCTTTTAATGGTCAATTAGCGTTGTGGAGAATAATTAGGCGTAAAATATATTAACTAAAGCTGAAATTACAACTAATAAGTTAGTCTTTCACTTTCGTTCGCAGCTAAATGGCTTAATCTTTATAATGAGTCAAAATGGGTAATTTTTATTAAAATTACATATTAGTCGGAATGGGTTAAAATGAAGTTAAACATAAGGCGGATCATTTTAGTGGGTAAAGATAAGTAAATTTGGCGCACTGATGGATTCTACGATATAAGATTTCATATATGTCGGAATATATATATTTTACATACTTATGCATTTATATTCTTATACGCGCACCATTATTATAGGTCGCGGGTGAGACGTTGTCGCCGTTCTTTCTATGTTGAATTTCTCATTCGATACTTCATTGCTTTTCGGTGAGTTCATAGCCCCACCTTTTCTCTTTTAATGGTTTTTTATAAACTGTTTTAGAGGTGAGAATACATGCTCGTTTTACCAAGTAAACTTATTGATTTTTACTACTCAAGCGTTACATGAATATTTTTATGAGTTCATAGCTCGCCTTTTAAACTCATTGAATAGCTATTTACAAAACTGTGAGTTTTGAACACATTACTTGTTTTAAATTGAACACAAGTGATTTTATGGTATGCTAGACCCGATTATGAGATTATCTGCATGAGTAGCTATTGCCAAAGTCCCTAATTTTATGAACCGTTAATTACCTTTCAGGGTAAACACTAGTACAAATATATAGATCTATTGGGCTTGACAACCCTGTCCGGGGTCTAAATCCATATTGAGAACACCCATGTCAAACGGACGTTTTGTATTGAGACAGTTTAGGTATGAGGCAATAATACCTAGTACCAGGGGCAAATTTAGACATATATAAATATGTAGTGTTAATGTTCGGTGTCATGAGCTCAATGCGATAAAGATGAATTGATACATTGTATTCGTTGCAATGTCCCCTATTGAAAAACTTGTGTTCTAAATTGCTATTATGCTTTATTATAAACTCTATGGATTCACTCAACATTGTTGTTGACGTTTTTAGCATGTTTTATCTCAGGTGATTATGCTTGTGCTTGCTTGGATGGGAGTATGGCGTGGATATCTAAAGATTTAAAGACTTAGTTTACTTTCACATTCGAGAAAATTTTACTGTATGCAACGAGTCAAGTTGAACTCATGTTGTTTTTGCAAAATCGTCCGGGACCTTTGTAAACTATTGATTTAATATATCGAATGTGACATTTATTTTAAACGTCTCTTTTAAGGTCGTTTTCTGTGACTTGTGTGTATGTGCTATGAAGTAGCACCCCAAAGTGGTATTCCGCTGCATTGTGATTTTAAGGGTGTTACATATTCAAACACAAATGCATATATCGCACCATTTATCTTCACCAAATCCTTATAATCTCACAAATCAGTTAGAGATAGCCAAAACTCTTATAAGCGAATAATCTAGGCACCCTAAAAAGCGAAACCCCTAACCTAATTAGATAAAATCTCAACTTTTATTCTCATGAACCCTAGTTCGATTTCTAAGATTTTTTTGAATGCAAATGAGAATAACAATCCAATTCCTTTTACCAAATTGGTATTTAAGGGTTTAGAAACATGTTACTTGTGTACCTTGATTCTTAGAATTATGATTTCACTTTGAAGCGTGCGATTTATGTCGAGAGAGATAGGGTGTGTTTGATTTTGTGAGAAGTGTATGTGTCGTACGAATGTGCACAAGGGAGTTTATAGCTGGTTGGGTTTTTCCTTTTGGCAGAAGTAGTCCTTGTTCTTTTCAAGTATTTTTATTTTCTATTTAAACTTATCACTAAGTCTAATTATTTTAAAAATGACAATATTAGTCCCTAACATTAAACCAAATAACAACTTAAGTCTATTTGAGTTAAACTAAATTAACTCCCCTTTAATTCATGATTCGTTAATGTTCAAAACCTTTTCTTGTTTATTCCTTGATGACTTTTTGAAAGATCATTTTGAAAGAATTTGAAAATTTTTCCCCCTCAAATGATGATCAGAAACTGAGATGATTTATTTATTTTGAAAATGCAACACCTTTTACACCACAAAAAAAAGATTTCTCTTAATTTGAAAAATAAATGCACTTACACGTACACTTATTTTACGAAAGCTTGGGTTGTGTAGCAAAATATACACAAGTCTTTGTATGAATATTAAGTAATTCATACCCGAGAATTTTAATTCCCGTTGTGAGGTCAAGTTTTCTTTTTGACAGAATACTTGCCTTTAAGATGAAGAGCGGGTTGCAGTCTGAAATAACTGCAAGCCAATGACATGTTTTAAAAACATTTAAAACTTCTGCTCGAACTTTATTTACAGCTTCGTATCATTATTGAATGACATTTATAAAGCCGCAAATATTATCGATTTTCAGAAGACATGTCATGAAAAACATATTTTTGTATTTTTTTTATTATATATATTTCTTTTTGATTTTCTAGTTTTATATTTTTCTATTTTCTTTTTTAAAAGTTTATAAAAAATGAAAAATCTTTTTGAGTTTTTCTTATTTTTTGTGTTTACATAGGATATAAGAAGATGTGCCACCATCACCATTCTTCTTCTTCTGCCAGTCTTTTCAGCGTTTTAGGAGACATACTTCTCATTCCAAGCTTGTTGATAAGAAATTCAAGTCTTTCTCGTCCCGATGCCTTGGTAAAGATATCTTCTAGCTGATATTATGTTCTGACGAAGTATAGTTCAACCAACCCATTTTCCACTTGCTCCTTGATGAAATGGTATCTGATGTCAATATGCTTTGATCTTGAGCGTTGGACGTTGGTACAACATAAGGCAATGGCACTTTCGTTATCGCAGTACAGAGGAATTTTATTAAATCCAAGGCCATAGTCTACCAGTTGTGATCTCATCCAAAGTATTTGAGCACAACATCCGGATAAGGATATGTATTCAGCTTTTGTACTGGATATAGCTGTGCTTTTCTATTTCTTAGATGGCCAACTAACTAATCTGTCACCCAAGAGTTGCATACTGCCAGATGTACTTCTTCTAGTATCTTGGCAACCAACATGATCATCGTCTGCAAAAGCTGTTAGTGCAATATAGGAATCCTTCGAGTACTATAGACCCATATTAATGGTTTTCGTAAGTATTGAAAGATTTGTTTAACTGCATGTAAGTGCTTTTTGGTAGGCTTTTCCTGATACCGGGCACACATGCAAACATCAAATACAAGGTCTGGTCTACTGGATGTCAGATACATAAGGGATCCAATCATTCCATGATAATGTGTAGGATCATCTGCTTTCCCTTGTGGATCTTCATCTAGTTTGGATTTCTCCTCCATAGGAGTATCCACTAGGCCACTGGTTTCCATACCATACTTTTTAATTATCTCAAGAGCGTATTTAGATTGGTTAAGAAAAATGCCTCTAGGACTTTGAGAAATCTGAAGTCCTCAAAAGAAATACATTTTGCCCATCACAGACATCTTAAATTTTGAACACATTATTTCAAAAAATGTTTCACAGAGTGCAGGATCAGTAGAATCAAATATTATATCATCTACATAGATTTGTACCAGTAAGATGTCTTTGCCTTCTTTTCGAGTGAATAATATAGGATCAACCGTTCCTTTAGAGAACTTTTGGGAGAGTCGAAACGATGATGACAAATCATACCAAGCCTGTGGAGCATGCTTTAACCCGTAAAGAGTCGTCTTCAGCTTGTACACATGGTTGGGATTATCTTGATCTACAAACCCGTCTAGTTGACTGACGTAGACCTCTCCACGTAGTATACCATTTAAGAACACATTCTTGACATACATCTGATAGATTGTCATGTTCTTGTTAGCGGCATATGCAATGAAGATTCTTAAAGCCTCTAGTCGTACAATTGGTGCAAAAGATTCTTCAAAGTCGATCCCCTCTTCTTGACGATATCTCCTTGCTACCAACCTAGCCTTGTTTTTCAAAACACCTCATAGTTCACATTAAAAATCAATTTCAAAGTGATTATCATGACACGGTCTGGATGAGGTACGATCTCCCATACTTCAATATGTTCGAATTCATTAAGTTCTTCTTGCATAGCTTCGATCCAACAAGATTATTTCAAAGCTTTTTTGTAATTCTTTGGTTCAACGGAAGTGAGGAATGCATCGAAGTATCAAAACATGGCTTCGGTTTATTGTTGATGTTGTGTAGAGACAGGTCTTGAAGGATTTCCAGTAACATTATCCAGCGGGTGATCCTTGGTCTATTTTCTTAGATGTTCAGGTGGTTGATTGACTGAGTGCACATTAGTTAGAATAACATCCCTTGAAGAAGATTCTTCAGAATTTGGTTCTGGAATTAGAACACCAAAGAAGGGGTCGTTATCTAAATGTGAAACTTTAATATCGTGAAAATGTTCTTTAACGCCGAAAGGAATAAATGGGGATTGTGTTTCTTGAAGGGTTTGTGAAGTACTTGGAGATGGTGCATCTTGATCAATTATAGTTGAGGAAGGTGTACCGATTGGATCAGCATGTATTGGAGCAGCAACCGTAGGAACTAGAGAAACAACACTTGGTGGAGGATTGAAGTACTCATCAAACATTGGCTGAAACAAAGTATCCCAGTCTTTATTTGTTGGTAGGATATATGATGTTGGAGAAGAAGGGTTTGGCACGAGTCTTGAACTAATTGTTCCAAGAGTCAAGAGTTGAGGCCCAAGTCCTGAATTGAATTGTTCAAAAACCATCGTTGTCAGCTCATCAAAGTCAACGTGAATAGTTTCAATGATTAGACGGGTCTTCTTGTTGTAGATTCGGTAAGCCTTATTTGCAAGAGCCTAACCGACGAAGATTCTAATATCCGCTTTAGGTTTCAACTTGCCAAGATCTTCACTATCATTGGTGGGGTAGCATAGAGCACCAAAGACATGAAGATAAGATAAGTCGGGTTTCCTGTTATGGAGAAGTTCATATGGTGTTTTGTTATGACATATACAGATTAAGGATCGGTTTTGTGTATAGCAAGATGTCGCAACTGCCACTGCCTATAGAAATAACAAATCCTTCGATAATATCAACATGGTTCGTGCAACTTCCACTAAAGTTCGGTTCCGTCTTTCGACAACGCCATTCTATTGTGGTGAGTGAGTGATGTGTTGTCGTGTAGGTTGTATTTATTGATTATCAACTTTTAAATTTATATTTAGCCGACTTATCCAAAAACAACACTTTAACGGGCAGTGTACCCGGTCAAAATGGAGTTTCATGGTTAGTAGGGTGTCAAACACTAAGAACAAGAAAGTTAACCTTATATTATATCAGTATTTTATTGAGTCTAATTAATTCTATGTTATTTCTAATTAATGTTAAACCTATGCTAAACCTAGTTCTAATGGTAAAGGGGGGGGGGGTGTTTAGCCTGAGAGACTGGCACAAGTTTTGTGGTGACTTAAATCAATTCAATACACAATAATCACGCAAGAAGATAATCGGAAGATAAAAGAGCGGTCAAGCCAAATGATAGAAAATTGTATTAGCCATATTAAATCGGATTAAACGCTAGTTTGTTTGTTTAGTGCAATGAGTGCTTATCTCGAGGCGGCATATCATTCTTAAGACTTAGGCGGTACTTCTTCCTAAGACCTAGACACGTTGAATCCTGTCATAATCAATGCATCCGCATAAAGCATCCTTTTAGTTTAGTTATAATCTATCTTATGGATTAAAGCAATGGTGATCTTTTTAAACCCTAGCCCATCGGGACTTTACCCACTTACTACTTAACTGCACTTTATATACTAGTAGTTCACTGCCCAAATCTTTACCAATTGACTAAGAACGTACTTGTTGATCCTACGGGTCACTTGCCGGTCCAACTAAGCTTACTAATCTAAAGGCAAAGACAGGGCATTATTTGTGGTCTTATTGGTCTAGATATATAAGACGTAATATGGAGAGCCATCCCGGTATCTAGATCACTTGGTCAGTCTCACTAGACCCAGTTGAATGATGGGTTGCATATTCAAGCACATAATTAAAAAATCAACAATAAATTAAGCAATCGGGATTAAACAAACCAAACATTAAATCTTTATTAAAATAGCTAATATCAAGGGGTATTAACCCATAACCATTGTAATAATACAAGTATAGTCAAACAACCAAGGTAAACTAACCGAGTTAACGAACGATACCAAAAATTGAATGATTATAAGAGTATAGGAATTACACAGTGTCTTTTATGGAATTAGTATCGATACTTGACCTTGGCTGCTCTTCGTCTCTTCAGAAAATCAACTTTTATGTTTATGGTATAGAGAATATGATTAAGCACATTAAAAACTCGTTTTTGAGTCTTCTATTTATAGGCTCTGGAAATGAGCAGATACGTCGTATTGAGTGAGGCCAATACCGCATATTGAGGTGAATTCCTTGGAGTGCGCGCTACGTTCACAATCAATTAGTAATAACTGTCGTCAATCACCTTTACTGCAGGATCTTTGATTGTTGACCAGCTGGATACGGCGTATGTAATCAGTAGGATACATCGTATTGGGTCTTGAACATACGCGTTTTCTTGTGAAGTCCAGGCGCTGATACGCCATATCTTCTTTGCTAGATACGGCGTATGTAATCAGAATAAGCAATCTTCAAATATCTTCATTTAAGCTCCAAAATGTGCGCCTTTTAGCTTGTTCTTCACAATGTACTCCATAATTACTGCAATTAACAATTTTAAGCAATTAAGTAACAATTCTTGCAATAATAATATAAAAGTGGATAATTTTCATGGGATAAATGATGCTATAAAAGCAACGTTATTTGATATCATCAAATATCCCCTACTTGAATCCTACTTGTCCTCAAGTAGACTCTAGAAATTTATTAAAAATGTATCCTAACCGAAGTTAAGTATTTTTCCTTTAAGCATTCTTTCATTTAATCACCTGTACAAAACCAAGCACCTCACGAAATATGAGAAATGAAAACACTCAGATCACTCAACTAATCTAGGTGGTAACATTTAATAGGTACGCTGATTTACTCGATCATGATTAGTTTTCTATCATATGCTTGGCAATGATACACATCTTCACCACTAGAGCTAAGGAGTAACAAGTTTAAAAAGGTAAATTAGGTTAATAGGCTTAATAGGTTGGATTACTCTTTTCAACCTCTATTCGATACCAATATTCCAGAAAAGGTGACAAAGACCATACATACACATCCGTAACGACGGAATAGACACATATGACCGCATTCAAACCTTAACTCGAATAAGCTAAAGAATAGGATTAGTAGTCTTTTCCAAAGGTCATAAACTAGCAGGGGTGCAAAACATATATACATGGCCATAACGACAGAATAGACATATAAGATTTCATAATCCCCCCCACTTGAGTAAAACCAAGGGCTTAGGAAAAAGAGTAATATAGGGTATGGATATTCTAAATTTCACCAAAAGTAATAAACCAACAAGGTGGCTGAATCACGCATACATGGCCGTAATGAAGGAATAGACATGCATGATTCGATCTCATCCTCGTTCGAGTAAAACGTGAGGTTAATTGTTAGGAAAAGGGAAATAAATGGTTGTTAAATAAAATTCACAAAACAAATAGATTAAGCCTGAATAAATAAGGTATATAGTTGCTAGTAACTTTCCCGACTGTTCCATGATGAAGACTCAGAAATATATACACAAACGTCTCGACCATAGATTGACAAAGACAACCTAAGTTGGTGTTCCCATAATAGTCAACTTCCCAATCATCCATACTTATACATACTTTTACAAGACAAGTGGTGATATCGACCACTTTATACAAAACTATACATCGTTGATTTTTACCACATATCAACGAATAATCGATCCTCTAAGTAATTTATCGGTTTAAGCTCAATAAACCGACTATCTTCATTCTTTCCTTCTTTTTTTTCTTCATTCTTTCCTTCTTTTTTTGCTGCGATTTTCTATTTTTCCATTTTTTTCATAACATAACAATACAATACGAATCTCGTGCAATTTTCACCAAATTCAACCATCATAATTTCATTGCCATAATTTTCCTTTAACACTTCATCTTCGACATGAAACATAATTGCGTATAGAAGCAAAATACGCGGGCTACATACTTCTACAACCTATTTGCATTGTGCAATGTCCCGACCTAACCAGAGATAGAAAATTTTCACTTTGACACAAGAAATTACAAAACTTTACACAATAGCAACTAGAAACTTTGAATAAATAGGCTTAATCTACAGTATAATAATTTGTAAAGGTGTAACAAAAATAGAAGAAAAAAAAAAAAAAAAAAAAAAAAAAAAAAAATTAAAATATTTGTGTGAAAAAGGCAGGAATGGCTCAACAGGTTTTTCTAGGGGTATTTTACTCTTATAGTAAGAGTAGCAAAGGGTTATACGTGGATTAACAAACCAGTATGAGTTAGATATATATTACAACCTAATAGGCTTTTGGTGTATTCCTAGAAATTTACTAGGTTATAACAGTTACTTCATCTAAATCCATAGACTCATCATTGTGGTCTCGATGATATACCAGCCAAGTTTAAAGTCCCTACATCACCGGCACACTCAAAATTTTTGAGAAATTTTTGGGTAAACTTGGAAACACAATAGGCCTTAATTCTCACAATTTTTCCATTAAGGTTATTTGTGGCGAGTCCATGTAAATAGCAGATTTTTACAAAAAGCAAGCTAATTCTTTTACAATTGGCATAATATATGCATAAACCTTATATTTGTAAAAAGAAGGACAAGTAAGCGTTCTAATTCTCCATCCCCCACTTAAATTATACAACGTCTTCGTTGTATAGATAAAACAATTAAAGAAAATGGGAAATAAAATTAGAACAAGGAACTCCCTTGATATTTTTCTCGAGATGATTCTCTAATTTGAGTTCTTGAGCAAAAGTGTGTTGAAGAGGCGTCAGAACGCCCGTATGAGTTCAACCCACATCTTTTTCCAGAGTATATCATCACCAATTAGTTGATTTTGTTACAGCAAGGTCCTGCATAAACGTTAAAGAAGACAAAACGTGCAATTCTATCTCGGTTTTACAATGGTTACAATGCGGAAAAATAAACACACATACTGTACAGGGAGTCAATACGCCGTATCCCAAACCCTATGGTACGCCGTATTACAACATGTATAAACAATACTGTCTAAATACGGGTCAGATTGCCAGATACATCATATCATATAATGAATACGCCGTATGGACAATCTGACAATAACGTTTAAAGTGCAGGAATTCAAATACAGAAATTTAAAGGACTAATAACGTCCAGACAGGTCCATACGGCGTATCCATAGGGGTTCGATACGCCGTATGTAATGTCTGGGAAGACAGACTCAACAAACAATTAAAAATTACAAACGACCGGGTTGTCTCCCGGGAAGCACTTTTCTTTCAGCTAGTCTTTAAGTTAGACTTTTTCTTTTCTTCAGCTTCATTCCTCCTTTAATCGCTCGCACTCGTCCGTACGGGGGAATTTCTCCATAATCTTTTGGCATGACACAAACTTCTTGCAAAATAGCATGCCGAGCACAACACCACTTGTTACATCCATATCGTCAATGATCATGAAACCTGAAATAATAGAAAAATTCCTAACGAAAATAGGTATGTCTATCAAAGTTTTGGCTAGTTTCTTCCCTTCATGATCATCTTTGTCCTTAATTATGGAATTATAAAAGCGCTTGGTCATCATATTAATGGACAAGATAGGGAGAAAGTCAGTAATAACATGTTTATACCCAATCATATAAGAAAATTTCATTTTGTAACAACATTTTTAAGTAGGCTCATTGACAATAATGCCTTCATTAATGGTTGGCTTAATTTTATTATCTTGATTCATCCTAGGTTCTAGAGGCATGTTCAAATCATTTAATTCAATACAATCTATGGAGAATCGTTTAAGGCTCGAGTTTGTTTAGAACTTATCTAGGATTAATAATAACAAAGATTGATATAGCACATCGGAATTTAAACAAAGAATCAATGTTATTAAACAAGGTTTTGCATTACATACAAGCCCCAATTCTATTTGATCAATATAGAACGGTTACCTAAATGTAACAGGATCAAAGATACTTTGACCTTGAGGCTAAACCACACACTAATAGACGTCTATATCTCTACACGTTTTGGTGCACACACACACTTTTGCACTTGCACACCTAAAACTATGTCTAGGGATCTCTTTTTATATAAAGTCCAATCTAGACTTACAAGGAAAACTAATTGTATTAGGAAACTAAATCTTCCTAATCTTTATCTTCATATCTTTGACCAAATCTTTTAGAATCCTCCATCTTTTGTAGAATTTCAATCTTGACGACTTTGATCCTTTTGTTTTCCTTTTGTTTCATTCTTGTTTCATTGTTTTGTATCACTGTTTTGTATCATCAAATCAATATAATTCCCAACGCTCTTCTCTTATTTGATGATGACAAAACAAACATCTTGATCTTCCATATCATGATCTTCCATGAATGAAACAATCTTCCCCTTAACTTGAGATCTCCATGCCACCACACTTAATAAGTTGCAAATAATATCATCTTTGTAACATCTTCCCCTTTTTGTCATTATCCAATATGGGACTTTGAATAATAAGCAACTTTGATCTTTACAACTACAAACCATATATCAAACTTCTAATCCAAGCTTTCCAATGTCTCAAATTACCCTCTATGACGTATAATAAGATAAATGAATTCAAGCAGTAGAAACTTAAACTAGCAGTAGTAATAATGACTTAGCTGTAGTAAGAATCAAAACCTTCCCTTCAAGTGGTGCATGTAACATATCCAGATGGTTAAACACTTTATCATATGCTTCCCCTGAAACCAATATGTTAACCATCTCTTGAATCTCTAATTCTGCTGGCTTTTTGTAATGATTACTGATGAAAAAACTCAGTATTACAAACTTGATGCTGAAGTAAAATCCCCCAAATTTGTTACTTAAGCTTGCACTATTATTGATTGAAGAACGGTGCAGGATACCCACTTGAAATAATCCACATCAAAATCTTCGTGTGACACTGAGCACTACAATGTAACTCCTTTAAGTGATAGCTATAACCCATGAGTACTACAACGTAACTATAATGTAACTCCTTTAAGTGATAGCTATAATCCGATATAATTAGATACTTCAAGTCTCAATCATAAACCGTATACGCTCAAGCAAGTTATCAATCGATAGCTAGAAATCTTGATGATGAAATAAGTAAACTCCTTCATGAAACTCACTTCATTCTCAAATAAGAAATACCAAATAAACTCCGTAATCACTTTGCAATTTATCCAAAAATAGCCATATAACGTTTAAGAACATTTAAACCAAAATCAATCTATGTGTATTGTCCGATATCTGATGAAGCTAGCAGTATAAAGTCATTTGAGCCCGAGTAGTATTAACTGCAGTAATAAACTAAGCAGTAGAAACTATTTAACGCTAGCAGCAGAAACATCAAGAAGCAGTATTAAGTAATACTACTGGCAGTACTAAGTCATACTACT
>BQNB010116593.1:0-17154 GCA_026074375.1 Tanacetum coccineum
AGGGTTTTGGAATAAACGTTAACGTAAAATGTTTGTTTTATAATAAACGTTACGAATGGTATGTTAAATAGATGACGTATATGATAAAGTGGATATTAGCATATTGACTTGACATATTAGGATGTTTACTTGATATAAACGTAGATAGAGTTGGCATAGGTAGTTGCGTGAGCTCGTTTACTTTGGTTATGCAAGTTACGTTGCATAATGGAATAAAGCGAAAAAATTCCCCCTAAAAAGGTGGTATATACTTTAATAGATGGATAGTACCTTGATGAAAATTTGAGGTTGTTATATTCCATTGGTGAAAATTTAAGGTTGTTACACAAGAGGATCTGGATATCTTTCACACAATAGTCGTGCTTCATTTGCATGTCCCTCGTGTTGACTAATATATGCATACATCTGATCATAGTTGGTATTATACATGTTCTTTCCTAGTTTGACATCGGTCACAAACTTGCTTCATTAAGGTTGAAAAGCATCCAGAAACTTTGTATTCAACTGGACTTGCTGCATTGTCATGCCAATTGTATGCATATAATTAATAAGTTGAGCAAATTGCAAGCAATACTCATAAAGTGATTCACCCTTGATGGAAGTAAACTTGTTAAACTCATTGTACAGTTTACATTCACGTTCTTGATATGACTGTTCAGTGCCTTGCATGAGTAACTTGACTCTATCCCAGATATCTTTAGTCGTCTCAAAGTGGTTGGCAAGTGCATACACATCAGGTGGGAGACCTTGAAGAACAATGTTAGTTGCTTGAACATCACAGTCATCTTGAAGCCTTTCTTGTTCAGTGAGTTCTGCATATTTCTTCTCATGAATTTTGCCATCTTCTTTAATAGTCGGATAGACAAGAGGTCCATTTTTAATAGATTTAAGCATCATTCTACCATTTTCTTTCCTTTGATGTATAGCAACATACGACTCTGCCATGAGTTATACATTGACTTGTCAAGCATAGGAAGAAGGTTCTCAGCACCATCTACAATCATATGTTCTGCTAATGTAGTCATTAAAAAATTGTTGTGTGAAAAGATGTTAAGGATCGATGCAATGATTAATGAGAATTATGTTATATTGTGTTTAATTGATGTTGTTTTAAGTGTACTTGATGGTGTTTTTGTTATAAATTAAGTCCTTGTTGTTGTTTGGTTCTTCAGTGAAATTGCACTATTGGATCAGTCAAAATGCTAAAGTTGACTAAGTTAAAGTACGGTGAATTAAGGTCAAATGGCAGATAT
Source organism: Tanacetum coccineum (assembly GCA_026074375.1). Lineage (NCBI taxonomy): Eukaryota > Viridiplantae > Streptophyta > Magnoliopsida > Asterales > Asteraceae > Tanacetum > Tanacetum coccineum. The sequence continues at coordinate 1,254 of BQNB010116593.1, forward strand.
TGACTAGGTCAAACTTGGAGAACTTAGGTCAAAATGATGAAATTGACTAAGTCAACTGTGGTCAAACCGCAGGTGGTGGTTATCAAACCATAACTTGTAGTTGCCAAACCGCAAGTGAGTGTGGTAATCAAACCGCAACTTTGAGTTGCCAAACCGCAAGTGAGTGAGGATCAAACTGCTACTACCCGAGGTCAAACTGTAACAGCCCGAGGTCAAACCACAACTATGCTAGGTCAAACCGCAACTTCCAAGTTATCAAACCGCGACTTTATGGGTGTCAAGCCGCAAGTCTCCTGGTCAAACCGTAACTTTCACCAAACTGCAACTTTGAAACCCAAAACACAAAAACACTTCAAAAACACAGTTTTTGATGTTTTTTCTTGATTTTTTTTGCAAAATTAACAATGTTTAAGCTATATCTAGTATAAAAACATAAAATTTAACATTTTAATCCTCAAAATTATGGCTTTTAAATTTTCGTATGTATAAAGCTTCGAACACAAAATTTTCAAAGTTTTCCAAGATTTAACGCACACAAAACTACATGTAATCACCCCATGGCGTATGATACCAATTATAGAATATCAATTCACACAACACTAAATGGTAGAATTGGCTAGAACAAGAACTAGAGAGAGAAAGTGAGTTGGAAGGCTTTTCTAGAGAGAGAAACAATGTAATATTAGATTATGAGAAAAACCAACACCCTCTCCATGAAAGGAGAGGGTTTATATACTTCTTACAACCATGGTTGGGGCGTGTGACCCATGGATAGTCCATGGGTCAGCCCATTCCTTTCTTAACTTAATAAAACATTTACTACGAGCTATGACTTTATATATTGGAAGTGACCAAGACTTTTCTGTATTTCTAACACATGCCATCTAAATTCTTTTCAATAATTTCCCTAGCAACTACTACATTAGGCCTAGACTCAAGCACTCAAATCAGTCTACCATACACTTGCTGAGCATACTCTGAGTCAATTTTAATCAAGTTTTGTATTTTGATCAGCTGAACGATACTTGCTAGGCTGTACTCACTTCTTTGCAGATATACCAAATCAAAATTCCTATTGTAGTACAGAATCCCAGCTTTAGGCTTTTCATTAACTTGGCCAATTTTTTTTGAGGTAACTCCCTGAGGAGGAGTCAGGGACATATGCATGCCATCCACTACAACATCTTTTGATACAAACACCTCTTTGAGAATTTCAGTTACCCTCTTCTATTTTTGTTCAACAGGTGGAATTTCAAAGTCAGTGAGTTGATGTGGTGGAGGAATGTTAAGTTTATTAGAAGTGGTAGCCACCCATTTAAATTTTGCTTTAAGATTCTTTAACAGTTGGTCATTTAGAACCCCTTGCTTCTTAGATGCCAGTTTATGTAATTCCAACCACTCAGTGAACCCAAGCATCTTTAATTTAAAGTCTTCAAAGATCTTGTAGTTTAGGGGCTGATTGTTCCTAGTGATATGCATTGTGGCAATGTTGGTGGGCTTGTTTACCCTATAACTAATGTTTATGATTGGTAGCTGGTCATCCCTGAATTCAATGCAGTTTAGATATTCATCCCTTGATTTGTTCAGGTGTTGAATTCTGAGATTCAATCTCAGTGAGCTTTTTCTCTTGAGACTTTCGCTAGGCTGGGGTCAACCTTCTGAGAGTCTCCTCAGACTTATCCTTAACAGCCTTAAGGTCATCCAATCTTTTTATTTCATGTAGCTGAAGAGCTACTTCTTTAATGGTCATAAGGCCTTCCTCAGGTGTTCTGAACTGTTTAAGAATACACAAGTTTAGGGTTAATCCTCCTTGCTCCATCATTGGCATGATCATCTTTAGAGCATCTTCATCAGTAGATTAGGCTATACCCTTTCCTTTGTCAGCCCTGCTTGGAGGAGGAGTTGGAGTAAACTAAGATGGACCAGAGCCAAATAGGTTAGTTTAGAACTGATCAAAGCGAATGTTGTCAATAATTGTTTGCCTCAATATGTTCAAGGGAATAGGAGTAGGGATGTCCATAATCACTTTAAATTTCTTTACTGGTGGTTTTGCTATGTGCTCAGCCTCAAGTTATACCACTACAGCCAAAACATTTGGATCATCTGATGTGCCACTTGACTGTGGCTCCCCTTGAGTTGGTGCAGCAGTTGCATTCAATATAGTGTCTTTCTGAACATCATCATAGATGTCAACTAAAGACTTATTGTTCAAGCTTTGATGAATCATCTTGGGTGTCCTTATCCCCCTTAGTAGTAGCACTGATAAGTGGCGGTGATGTTTCCATAAGCTACATAACAAGATACACCAGACCAACCAACTCATTCATGTCTGTTGAGGTTTGAATAACTTTGGACGTAAGATTTTTAGCATTGACAACCAACAAGTCATTAGGAACCTTAACTGCAGAGTGCAACACTTGTTCAAGACAGGATATCAGCTACATCTGATGCTTGGCAGTTTGCCCGAGGAGTCTAACAACCTCTTCCATTTGACTCAAACATTCTTGTGGATGGACTTACGGATGGAAGTTTAGAGAAGTGCAAGTCTGCGACAGTCCAAGGTATTTATAGCATTGAACTGTTTGTTGAGTGGTTTGAAGGAATTTTTAAGAATGTTAGGCATTTTGTCATGCATAACATTCCTTATTCTTTTGTTGATCCCAGAAAAAGTTCCCAAGACTGATTTAGTGAGTATCTAGGGAATTTAATTCTTGAGGGTATCAGAGATGGACATGATCTCATCATCCGACATTGACTCAGGGTTAGAAGAAGTATCCTCCATGACTTTATCAACTTGGATTGACCCCAAAGATACAAGTCTAACATCATCAGCCAATGTTCCCTTCTCTAAATCTGCATCTAAAGTGATATTCACAGTTTCATCGGCCAAAATAGGTTTAGGTTCCTGCATAAGATGGTTAGTTGAAAAAGTAAATTTTTAATAAAGGGAAGGGTCGCCAGTACTTTGTCCTAAGAAGACCATGGGTGATGATTCAGTCCACTCAAAGCTTAAAACCTTGGGATTCTTTATTTTTGTGATTCAGTAACCTAGAGGCTGAGTGATGTTCAGGCACTCTTATGGTTTGACTTTCATACGCAGGATGTTGTTGGTCATTGCAAAGTCTAGAGCTGTCAAGGTATACATCAGGTGTGAGAAACCTAAATGTATCACTCCTTGGTGCTGACTCAGGGTATACTGAAGATACAAGGCATGGAATTGCTGACACTAACTCTATATTTGGTCAAGGGTAACCCTTATCTTCACCACTCTCTCCTTGATAAGTTTGAGAGTGTCTGATTGTAGTACCCTTAAACTTTAAGACTGATACCTTTTTGATAGCAGTGGTTTCAGGCTGGTTTGCTACTTCCTTTGCTGGCTTAGAGGTATCTAGACCCTTGGTGATGTCAGCGGTGGCCCTTGATTTCTCAGTATGTTGAGTCTCAATGACTTTCTTTTTTGCTTTGAGATGCCTGACATATGTAAAAGTCTTTGGTTCAAAGGAAGGTGGGTTTTGCTTCTTCCTTGACTTCTTTCTAGTTTGTGCTTTGGGCTGATTAGATGACTGCATAGCAGTTTCGGACAAGGACTTGTCAGAGGCTCTATCAGCATTCAATTCACCACAGGGAAGGATCAAAGACTTTGCAGGCTCATAAGGTTTTGCCACTTTTTGCATATGAGAGGTTAATGGAACCTCAGATGTTGATGGAGTTTTGCTAAAAGAAGCGACAATTATATTAAATGGATTAAAGATTGTAATTTCATCATTTTTATACTGGTCTCCCAGCAGGTGTTCAATAATCAGCGAGATGAACCTTGTGTACTCACTTCTCTGTGCCCTTTGGCAGTGTTGAGCAACTTAGCAATAAGATCAAAGAATAGAATACTTCTTATGTTAACATTAAGCCCCCATATCAAACGATATGCAATCATTTGCTAGGTAGCATTCAGCTGACCATGAGATCCTTGGTTGTCACTCAAGCATTTGACAACATGTAGCAAGAGAACCCACCAAATCAGTAAGAAAAACTTGATTCTTAACGGAGACTTATTGTTAAGCTCATTTGAAAAAAGTTATGGATTTTTCTCATCAGTAAGCCCTAGAGTTGCCAATGCAGCCTTTGCTGTCTCTTTGGGTGGTAAAGCAATGTAATTCTCACTATAGTTCAATCCAGTGATGGAGGAAAAATGAACAAGATCAAAAGACAGTGGTTTTTTTAGAGCAAGATAGTGCAAAAGTGATTGTGTTTGATGTAGTGTCTACCTCAGTAGAGTACCAGAATTCTCTTAAGTATTCAAGGTAGTATGCTGAAAGTGATTTGGTTAAATTAGTAGATACATAACATTTTTTCAAGAAAGTGAGCATGGGATGGTACAAAGGATTTTTGTGCTCTAAAAGCGCAATGCCGTTGGTGAAAGCAACTGCATCCTTCGCACACTCAAAAGAGACATTGTTTGCTGGTGTAACGTGCTTTGTTGTTTGATAACATTAAATGGTTTATATATTTCTTATCAATATTCCTGTGTTTTTAGCTCACTATTATCGTCTTTTCATACAATTTGGTACTTAATTACTTTATTTTATCAATATAGGACAAAAAGACAAGAATGATGATTTACAAGGTCTACACATGGCAAAAAGACGAAAGAAGCAACTTCTAGACTCAGCTACGTCGAGCTAACTACGTTATAGCTTTACAACGTTGTGGTTACCAAGTTTTTCCATTACATAACTACGACATAGCTTCCCTGCTCTAACTACTCCGTAGCCAAGAAGACGACTTTAGCAAATCTATAAATACCCACGACCTCAGCTCAGAAAAGATACTTCTCCATTCCCAGAGCCCAACAAGGTTTTAGAGAAAAACCCACTCTCACCACAAAAGGCTGTAGAACCAAGAGAAGGAAAGATCAAGTTTGATTTAATTAATAGTCTGCTTCGGTTTGGTTGTTTTGATATCATGAACTCGATACCCAAGCTTGTTTTAATTTGTTATTCAGAATCCAAACATGAACTAGCACGTTTGTGTTATCTTTGCTATGATTAATATGTTTTCTCCTCTCTTATCGTCATTAATTTAAATTCTTAGATAATATATGCTGGGTGTTGAAGGATCCTAGCTTTCTTATATAGGTTGTAGAATAAGGTTGTGTGAATAATAGGTAGTAAGTTACCAACTAAATCCTAGTGTCCTCTATTGACCATGGGATTACCAATCCTTAGTGGTTGTTCACCCTATGCCCATTAGGCGATCCTTTAGTTTAAAAACAAGGATATGAGAGTTAGCCATGATAATAATTAGCAACTTGCTAACATGAGGTGTTTGATCTTAGACCCATACTCCCTCAGGGTGTAAGCTTTTACTATGGCCTATCTAGTCATAGTTTTAGGTGTGAAACACATTAGAGTCTGTGGAAAACACTAAGACATGTCTAGCAAATTAGTTGGAGGACTTAATTACTGTAAACTAAGAATAGGTTAATTCTCTTAGCGGGTTTATTCCATTTAGGAATCATAGGCTAGGCAAGGATGCATTTTTAAGCCTAGCGAATCTAGAAACATCCAGGAAATTAAGTTAGTAGCATTGCACCCTAGAGAAGGTAAAAGAATTCATAAGATAGTAGCAAGGATAATATATCTTCTTTCTCTTAAGTAGCTTATTCTTTGTTCCTTTTTATTTTTGTCAAATCATCTTCAGTCAAAACTTTCATTCCAATTCTCTTAGACATCTTCTTTTACTAAATTCACTGCTTTTGGGAACGGACCTCAGGAGAGATACCACAATACGACTAGTGAGCACACGATGCAGGGAACACCACACAGATTTGGGCGCGAGATATAGATCAATAGGTATCATTTTATTAATTTAAAACTTGGTAAAATTAATATTAAAACAATATACGCATCATTGTTGGTGATGCAGATTCAGAAGCCATTATTTTGGAATTAAGAAACTTTTGCTTCTTGTTTTGGTGAAAATTTGGTTTTATGAGAGATGATGAAGATGATAGTATATGTTTATGTGTGAAAAGTGAGTTGGATTTGAAAATAATGATCGGTTATACCACTCAAAGATTTTATGTGCTTAAAAATAAAAATTGTTTGAGATCCGCATTAAATGGGTAGTGGTAAAACTGTCAAAAACGTGGAATCCATAACCCTTCATGCACTGTGTAATTGCCCAAATATTGAGATAGTATGTAACCTTTTTGGAACAAATTCGAATTAAATATTAAGAATGTTTGTCTTTCAACCTAAATGTAACTATTTAGTTTCCTTAAAACATTTAATATTTAAGTCCGGGAATGATTTAAAGCTTTTTCTTTATCAGGGAGTACTTTGTTGATATTCAACATACCCAACTCAGCGACCAATCTAGTAAAGCTAGGCTCAACTAGTGGTTTTGTATAAATATTAGCTAGTTGAAAATCAGTGGTACAAAGTGTTGCTCAACAAATCCTTTTAAAATGTGATCCCTGATGACTTTATACCTGATGTCAATGTGTTTTGTTCTAGAATGCAAGACTAGATTGTTTGAAATAGAAATGACACTTATATTATCACAAAAGATTGGCACCTTGTCATACAGGATATCATAGTCATCCAGCTGAATTTTTGTCCATAGCACTTAAGCACAACACCCAGCAATAGCAACATATTCAGCTTCAGTTGATGATATAGCCACTGAGTTTTGCTTCTTTGCACTCCAACACACTAGCTTTCCACCAAGTATTTGACAACCTCCTGGGTAATTTTCCTATCTAGATTGCATCATGTGACATTCGTCAATTTTGAGGTCAGTAACCGAAAGCAAACGTATGTTAATTGACTCTTTTAATTATTTATGGATTTGCTTTTATGTGGCCATACTATTTTTAGCGTTTAACGCTTGTTTTATTAGGAACCCTAGTTACACGAACGCACCTTTGACCTAACGATCCTAGTTAACGGTCCTAACGACCAATGATATGCTCAAAGAACATTATAATAATGTCAAAACACATGGGAAAACATAAATTAATAACATCACAAACTATCTCAAAATTTATGTTTTTTTGGCTTTTTACATATTTACTCAATGTGTACAAATTTTGCAATTTAGCCTACACCTTTTATTTAACACTTACACTACCAAATACTTAATAAATTATGCATACAATATGAAGATAAGTTCACTCCCATTTTGTGCGTGCGCGCGCGCGCGCCGCCCAGTAACCACTTACAACCTGCTTATTGATTTTCTATCTTACAAACCCATCCCATCCACTTCTTTTATATCCGAAACAACTTATCTTACAACAACCTCATTCTTAACATGCAAAACCACTCTCTACCTCATTTCTATTACTAAATCTCAGATCATACTCCCTCTCTTCTCTCTCTAAAAACACCAATCACAAGGAGAAAACATAAGAAACAATCAAGATTTTTAAGGGTTTGAATCAAGAACAACAATGTTTAAGGGGTATCTAGTAGAATGTGGTTAAGAATCTTGAATCAGAGGTCATCCTAAGGGTTTTACCAAGATACTAAATCATCTCAGCACCTAACATCACTCATCATTCCTATCAAGGTACAGGCTTTGTGCAAGATAACTTGTTTTTGTTCTTGCACCAAGAGAGCTATTTCTCTATCCATTCTTGCACATGATCTTGCATAAACTTTTTGTCAAATTAATAACAATAAAATCATTTAACCTACAGAGATTTTATCCAGCACTTAAAATGATGTTAAAAAGTACCAGCGCGCGCGATTTGTGTAATCGTTTTTGAGTTAAAATGGTTGATAAATGCATGCAAAGTAGAGTAAAATGAACATATTGGGCGGCTGATTAAAAAATTGTTTCTTCACTAAAATAGTGTAACTCACTCCAAAAGTTTTTTTTTCGAAGTTATGGCTACACTTTTTTTTGTAAATTAACTTCAATGAGTCATCTACAACATTTTAGCTTTGTCAAAAACCTGTAAAGGCACATAGTATTTTTGAAAAAATTATGTAAGATTGGTGTGCAGAAAGTTAACAAAATTGGCAGATTTGACTTTTAGTTTTGCAAGCCCCATAAAATCTTTATAAATTAATCTTTTCTTTTTAAACCACCTCTGAAAGTTTAGTATACTAATGTATTATCTTGATATGATTGGCCATTAGTGATTAGAATTAATAATATGGGCAAAACATGGGATATTGTAAGGAATAAAGACTAAAAATGCATGCTGATCCAAAACTTTTATCCACTTTAAGTCACCATAAAGCTGTCATACCTGCATAAGAGGGACCCACAACATAACTAAATCTTGTATATGAATGTTGTCTTTGAAATCCCAGAGAAAATTTAGAAATATTAATCTTTTTGGACATATTTGACATTGAATCATGTAGAGTACTCATTGGGACTGTTTTGGACTAAAATTTTTATCTAACTTGTTTGGTCCACAAATCAATATTGGGAACACTTTCATGGCTAAAATTCGGTTCACAATTAGTTTAATATGTTAATAAAATGTTTCCAGAAGTCCAAGGCATAATTGTGATTAAAAAGTGCTCAGGTTATTAAAATGAAAAAAATGGGCTGAATTAGAGTAGTTTTGGAAGTTTGGTCAATTTGAGTGGGCTAAGCATTATAAAAATTGTTTCTATTGCTATGAGACACACTAAACACCTGGTAATACTATGTATTAAAAGGTCTAAAACAATAAATGACTTTTATTTAGTCAATCAACCTTTTGAAACAACATGAAACCGGGTAAATTTGTGATTTTCTGAGAAACATTAACAAGCGAACATTGGTCATAAAATGTGAACATAAAACTTATACAATGGGCAATTATAACATTCGAGCATATCAATTAGGATCTAATTAGGTATATTTATTTACCTTAGGCCTCGGGTAGAAGGGTGCGCGTTCGTTTGGGTTGCCTACTTGTTGTGATTTGTTGTGAAGTCAACGATTGACCTAACTTTTGAGGTGAGTTTCTCACATCCCCCTCTTTTTGCATATTTTAACTGTTTTGGGGTGGAAAGCATGATGTGTTTTTATTAAATTTCTATGCTCATACTTTTATGTTTTATAAACATTCGAGCATACTTGAACTTACTGAACTTGGTTTTGAACTTTGCAAACTTGTGGAACGTGTTGAACTTGTTTTGGAATCGTGTTGAACTTGAACTTAATATGTACGTTGTTGTATGCTTGGAACCCGCCACTACTTTTAACTCACTTTCCCCCTCAACGGGATTGAGACGTTAGTACTTATGGATAGCGCTATTAGGAGATTAGCCCCTCCTCACTCCCCGCACAAGGGTGCATAGTACTAAGTGTTTGTGCCACACTATACAACTGGAACTTGATTGGATGTTTGGAACGGTTAGGCTGAATACGTTTAAGTAGTGCCTCGCATGAACACTATAGCATACATACATGTTGAATTGATTTTGTACTATGTTACTTAATCTAACGGGAACTGTTTTGATAACTTGATTTGTTTTGGACTCTCAACTTGTTTGGAAATTGATTTCGATGTGGACAACTATTTTTGATAACTTGCCATTGAGTTGGCAAACCTTTATCGAACATCTACTCTTATATAAAACTACATTTAGTGTATACAATCTTGAGAACTCACCAACTATTTCAATAGTTGACCGTTTTTATCATGCTTTTCAGGTGACATTCCTAAGGTGGAAACTTAGTGTATTTGCTCTTGGACTTGTTTAAGATGTCTACTTTCTTCCAAGTTATTGTCTATTGGGTGATCCATGTTCGGAAGAAAAATAACTTTTGTTGACTTTTGTACTCTTTAAACTTGTATTTGATATCGTTGTAATTTGGATAATTTTCTTTTATCTAAATTATGTATGGTGTTATATCTATCATCTTGTGTGATGTTTATTAATATGTTACACCTCGTGTTTCCTCCTTGGTGGGGTGTGACATTTGTCCTCAAAGCTTAAGATGTAACTTTAGACGTAGATGCATGGTTAGTAAAATGATGAGGGTACTTTTTCTTTATTTGATCCTCGCGCTCCCAAGTGAATTCAGGACGTCTTTTAGAAATCCAACTGACTTTCACAATTAGGATACGACTCTTGATGACATCAAATAACGTCTATTTTATAGCATCATTTATCCCATGTAATTAACCTATTTTGTATAATTATTGCAAATAATTGTTACTTAATCGTTTGTATTCGAGAATTGTAGTAATTATGGAGTACTTGGTGAAACTTGAATAAAAGGCACGCATTCTGGAGCTTAAACAATGATATTTAAAGATTACTATTCTGACAACCAATACGCCGTATCCATCAAGGAAACTTACCAAAGACAACGAAGGAAACATGATCAATACACCGTATCCAGAGAAGACCAATACGCCGTATTGGAGATATAGTATGTGAATATTCTCGAAGATATCAAACGTGATCTCTACTCCAAGAAACACCCAATACGCCGTATCCAGGACATTGGATACGCCGTATCGAACTGATTCCAGACCTTATAAATAGAAAACTCAAAAACGAGTTTTAAGTGTGCTAAATCATATTCTCGATACCTAAACCACAAAAGTCGATTTTCCAAGGAGAAAAAGAGCAGACAAGGTCTCGCAACGCATTCTAATCCAAAGGAGACAACGTGTAATTTCTTATAATTTTGTAATCGTTTAGTTTTTGGTATCAATCGTTAACTCGGTTAGTTTACCTTGGCTAAGCCATTACTCTTGTATTAATTATGATGTTTGAAGGCTAATACCTTTGGGTATTAACCATTATTATGAAGATCTGAATGTTTGGTTTTGTTTATATTTTGATTGCTTAATTTATCGTTAAATTATTGATTATTTTTATCACATGATACTTGTTTACGTGCTTAAGTATGCAACCTATCATTCAACTGGGTCTAGTCCTACATATTTAATGCGCTGCAACTTCGGTGTTGTTTGGGCGTAGGCTAAGAGTCCGGTATAGCTCTCCATATAGTAATGCGTATAGGTGGAACAAATAGGATCACTAATAACATCCTGCTTGCCTCGATTGAACTGGTTGTACCGTGGTAGGTAGTGGCTTAGTACTAACTAATAACGTTCTGATCATTGGTATAGTTTGGATTGTGAACTACCACCTAACACAAATTATCATTAAGTAGTAAGTGGGTAAAGTCTCTATGAGCTAGGGTTCGTATGACACACACCGTGTTGTCCTCTAGATGAATTATAATCAATATAAATAAGGATGCTTTATGCGAATGCTTTAATTGTGACAAAATTAATGTGTCTAGGTCTTAGGATGAAGTCTTGCCTAAGTCTAATAATGATATACCACATCGAGATAAGTAATCATTGCACTGAATAAACAAACCAATTTCTAATCAGATTAATAATGGCTAATACAATTTTCTATCATAAGGCTTGACTGCTCTTTTATCTTCTGTTAATTTGCTTGCGTAGGTTAAAGTGTCTTGAATTGATTGTAGTCACCACCAAAACCGTGCCAGTCTCTCAGACTGAAACCCCCCCTTTTACCTGTTAGAATTAGAATTAGAACTAACATAGGATTAGCATAGGTTTGACTTAGATTATAATTAACTTAGATTAGTAAACTAAAATATTAATAAATTAAGAGATTTAACCTCGCTTTAAGTGTTCGACAACCTACTTACCACGAATCTACCACCGACCGGGTACATTGCCCGTTAAAGTGTTGTTTTTGGTTAAATTGGCAAAATATAAATTTAAAACTTGAATCTTAAAAATATATACCACACAATGACACATCATGTTTTTAGCGCCGTTGCCAAGGAGTGAAAATTAATCTTGATTTTTATTTGATATTTTGGTTTTTAGCATTTAGATTTAACCTTTAGGAGTAGTATAAATTAGATTAGTGTATATTCTTGTATATTCTGTATATTTTGTATATTTGTTAGTTTAATTGTTTGCTTGTATATATGTGTGTTTGATTTAATTCTTTTCCTAATACACTGTTCTGGTCGATAACCCGATACGGCGTATCCACTTCCATTGGATACGGCGTATCCAACTTTCTGTCCAATACAGCGTATTTGATAAGTGTTAAATTGTATACATAAAATACCAAGGATTTCACCAATAAAAGCCAAAAAAATATGCCAAAAGATGGAAATATGTGTGCTTTTGTGTCTCAACGTGCAGGAAAGGATATCAAAGTCAAAAAGAGCAAAAACGAGCAAAAACCGACAAGAAATGAAGAGACAAGTACAAGAGAAAGATTTGAAGCCAATATCGAAAGCCGGATCAAGACCGTGGTCGAGAAAAGTCAAGAAAGTAAAGAAAAGGACAAAGGAAAAATGACCATTTTGCCCTTACAATGGAAGATTAAAAGACTAAAATACCCTTTGGGCCTTTCTACACCATTCGGATCACAAAAGCCCAACAATGAGCCCAAAATCAAAGCCCATTTCTTGTTTTAAGAACTACAAGGGCCAGAAATGTTAATCTTCAAATTCATTTATACACTACAACTTTGAAAAAAGAAACACAAGGACTTGTATTGCAATAACCCCAAACTTTCAAACAAACGCGGGTTAAACTTTTCTTCCTAACAACCTATTAACCACTTTTCCCGCAAAAAAAACCCGAACAAACCCAACCTTCCCAAATCCCTTTTCCCGTTTCTTCCAACTCAAATCCACCAATTAAAGTCCTTCTCCACGTCATTTTGTACACTTGGCAGCTTCTCATTGGCTCAAACACGTGGCAAATTACATCCAACGGCTATAACTTCTTCAAATGGGATCCAACGGCTAAGAGAAGAATCAAGCTTCATCTTCTTCTTCTCTTCTTCAACTCCCTATATATAGACAAGTTAGGACAACTGTTTGGGAGTTCCAAGTTTTAGTTTTGTAGTAGTTAATTTTCAAATTTTTAGTTTTAAGCTTTACTGTTCACGTTTTGTAAACATTCTGTTTCATTCAAAGTCTAAAGCATTTCATCACTTGTACTCTACCTACTTTCACTTGTACTTTCAGTTTATAAGGAATAAAAATCAATAGTGTTCTTAATACTTCTTAAATTTCATGTAATAAGCTGAATTTACACAATAAGCTCTTAATAAGCTCATTGAAGCTTATACAAGTTAACCAGTTCATTTTAAATCAAAGTTAGCTTAAAAGTCAGTTAAAGTACTTAATTTGATCATTCAAATCAAATATGATGATTACTTGAGTTAATTCATTTGAAGTTGGAAGCTTTTGGAAGAATAAGCTCTAAGAAGCTTATTGAGCTAAGAGTTCTTGGTCTAGAGGCTAGGAGCCATTAGGACATTGAGTTTTAAGGTCATTCACTCAGAAAGAGTGGCCTAGTGTCTGAGATTACATAAATTTCAGGTTTCACCTTCTATATTTCATTTTAGCATTTGAAGCTTAATCTAGATGCTTATTGTGAATTCAGAAATGCTTATTCCTTATTAAAGATTGTTTAGTTGATCATTAGTTTAATCTGTTGTTAATTCTCCATTACCTATTCTAGCTAAATAATCTTCTTAGTTAAATCTGTTTTTACTAAGTGTCAAATGTCTAGCTGAGTAACTAGTGTATTTTAGAACATAAGCTTTAGATTTTAGTGTTTAGATAGCTTAATTAGTTGAGTTTAAGACTTAGTAGATAAAAGGTTTTAGCATTTTTAGTTTTAAAATAGATTTTAAGTAAAATTTAGTTGGGACAGTTTATGTTAAGTAGTGTTTGGGATAAGGTGTTTTTGACTTTAAAAGTCAATAGAATTCTGTCAAAGTATTTTACATAGTTGAGATTTTCAAAGATTTCAAGTTTTAAATAGGTTTTGCAAGTTAGATTGTAGAATTTCAAAGTTTAAAGCTCAAAAAGCTATCTCTAGCACCAGGACAGTTTAGAGGTTTAGGTAGTTTTGTAGTTAAGTGTTTCACAGCATTCTAGTGTTCAAGTTTGGTTAATGTAGGTTTAGAAACACTAAGATAGTAAGTTCATGAGTTCTAAACTAGAAACTTAGCCTGCACTTAAGACTTTACCAAATATCTCAGCATAAGCAGTATTAACTCAGTTAATACTTCTGATGCTCATCATTTTTTAAGCTGTCTTTTAGCTCTTGTAATTAGGAGATAAAACTTAGTTTTAAGCATTTTAGTAGAACTCCATTATCTCTACATAATTCATCTTTTAAGTTTCATTTTTAAGCTTTAGTCTAGCTTTAATTTTCTTGCAAAAGTAGTATTAGCAGCAGCTAAGATTGATTGCTTATTACTTTTGGATTCCTATTTTCTAGTTGTTATTTTCAAATTCCTTTTATCTAGGTTTATTCTATATTCATAGTATAGCTTATTTTCAAAATTCTAGTTTCTAAGATTTAGATTTGAGCTAGTTAGTTTATTAGCAATTGCTTAATAACAGTCATTAAGCTGAACCTTAGCTTTTTAAGAGTAAAATTTCTTATTAATCTTGTTTACTTTTAGCTTATTTCTTTTTAGACATCCTTAGTACACACTATAAGCTTCTTATAGCATCTTTTGTTTCTTATTTTCATTGAGAATTAAGCTGGAAATAAGCCAAAGATTAGAAAAGTTAAATTTTCAAAAGAAACCTCATAGTTTCTGTAATACAGTTTAAAAAGCTAAATTTCAAGCTTATCTAGTTGTTAAAATGTCAAAGTGCTTTTGTTAAAGTTGTAGTAGATAAGCTCAGGAGTAATTTTTCTGTTTTAAGTTTTTGCTTATTTTCATTTTTGTAATAAGCTCAAAATTGCTTAAGTCGTAGGGTCTGTTTGGTACTTTCTTAATAGTTAAGGGTGTTCTGTTTTAACTATAGTGTAAATTTTAGTTACTTACCCCGCCTATCCTTTACTTTCATTTTTTGCACTTTCTACCCTGTTGTTTTAGGTTTAATAAAATAGTTTTTAAATTTTTAAAATTAGTTTAATAAAATTAGGGTTTAGGATTTAATTAGCAAAATTAGGGTTCAATTGATTAGTAAAAATTGGGCATTTTCATACCATTAGTTTTCTGCACCTTTTTAGTAGTTAAATTTCATTTTTCTTTATTTTTCCAATTAAATTTGTATTTTCTAGAAATTAAAATAGGTTTTTAGTAATTTCTTTTTCTTAAGAAATTCATAGAAAATAGAAAAATAGTAGGAAAAATCTAATTCTTTTTGTAATAATTTTCTTTTTCATTCTAGTATTTTTGAAAAATAAAAATAGATTTTTAGTGTTAATTTTTAGAAAAAGTGTATTTTTAGTTAATTCATTTTTCTTTAAAAATTCATAGAAAATACAAAAATAGCTAAAAAATTCTAATTCTTTTTCCTAAAATTTTCTTTTAAATCTTGTGATTTTTAGGTATTAAATTTGTTGGTATTAGTGCTTTAGATTTTAAATTCTAGTTTTAGCTCACATTTTTAATTCACGTTTGTTAAATTTTTCGTATTAGTTAACCGTTTTTAATTCTTTAATCGTTTTTACAATTTAATTGTGCTATTATATTCGTAGTGTAATTCAAAACTCAAAAATCCTTTATTCATTCTTGACTCGAATCCGAATTATTCCCGAATTTCAATTCACGACTTCGTTGGGATACGACCCGAGAAGAAAATACTTCCCGGTTAAAAATATACGTATTGTGTTTTCTTAAGTGAGATTTTATCCTTTTATGTTCTCTTGATTGAGAAGTAATTTGGAAAGAATTGTCACGGGATTTATACTATACATATATAAATTTGACTAGTGCTTACATACGTACCAGTGATAGTTAGGAAATATGGTAGTCAGTAGAAATGCCATTTATTGGCTTTCTAGTTTTTAAAAGAATTTGTTCATTATGAACCATTATTTCACATGGATTATCCATGAACCACTATAAAATGGAAATCTTCTATGGCCACGAACTCACGTAGACGAAGAAAA
>BQNB010116594.1:4858-21331 GCA_026074375.1 Tanacetum coccineum
CCTGGTTAGGAGACCGAGCTAATAAGGAGACCTCCTGTTAGAATAAGCGTATCTTATAAGTTAAATTAAATCTTAACAACTCTGCGAGTTCATTCCACTCAGTAGACATAGGTTAGGTTTCAACTATCAAATTGGACCTAATGATTTTAGTCCCCATTTAAGAATGCGACAAGACATTGCAGTAGAGATCATTGTAATTAATTGCGTTCTTTCTTTCTAGTTCTCCACCACTATACCAATCCCTTTTTCGACAAGCTAGGCTTACCACCAAAACAACTAGACAATAATCTCAAATACTCAACATGTTTTCTTTCCTGCTTTCTTAGGTAGAATAATAAAATCAATTAGACAGTTAGAGACACAAACCATTCTTTGGGTCAACACCCGTACTTACCAATCACTACACTATACATGATAGGGTACACTGCTCTTTATTGTTTAGGAATAGTCGAGGTAGTTAGGGTTTTATAAATGTAAAACCTGACGTGGTTTTTATTAAAAGAAATTAAGGATCACTAGGTGTTGATTTTTCGAATATGAAGATGATAGAAAATGATTAGGAATTAGAATCTAAGGAAGTTTCTTTTCTACGAAGAGGACTTAATTCACCTGTTAGGCCAAAAGAAGAAGAGAATGTTATGATTAAAGAAACACACCATTTGGAGCATATAATTCAACAACCAATTTTTCAGCATTTGACCCTTTCTCATAATAGTGGTGTGTACCGTTACTATCACCCGCACTTGAACTCAAGTGTAGGGGAACCCTCCCCTTTATCTGTTAAATAAGGGTAGAGTCAGGCTCGTGACTCGAAAAAAACAAGCGCTTTTTGGGAGGCAACCCAATATTTATTTTTCCGCATTTAGGAGTGTCTTATGTTTTAATTCTTTATCTTTTATTCTTTTATGTTTGAATTATTTTTGTAATCATGATTTGTTTTGTTTGTAACTTCGTCTTATTTGCAATCAAATGTATTTTGCATAAAATAAGTGTAAGGGAAAAATTATCCGGTTATTAAGAACCAGTTCAAACATATTAAATAAATTGTTTAGACTAATTCGCGTCAGTTTCGAGTCATATGATTGTATTGACTAATCTCAGGTTTCATACAGTAATCATATCCCACCGATTTTACGCCAGGTGTAGTTCTTTTTGTCTTTGATTTACAGGTTATATTTAATGAGAAGAAGCTTGGAAGTTCTTAGGAAGTTTTATTGGATGATTCTTGGAGGACGATGTAACCAGTTATCGCATGTTTCTTCTCCATTATTGAGCAAACCAAGAGAGTACTAGTTTCTTTTACTTGTTTTCTTTTCTCTTTATTCGTTTTACGGGTACTTCTATAGAGCATTGGGGACAATGTTCAACTTAAGTGTAGGGGGAAAATAAGACTTAGAAACTGTTCCTTCAATTGTCATTTGCTTTGTCCTTAAAATGATGGGTAATATATCGAAACATAACATAAATGGCAATTTGAACCAAAATTTAAAAATTTTCTTTAACACATACCGACGAAAACCGAGTATTAATAGCGTCTCACAGATAGGAAATTATATGACTAGCACAAAAACCCTCAAATTCCACCCCAAAATGTGAGGTTCGCCTTTAGATCTATAGGAATTCGAGTATCCATCATTGATACCCAAGATAATTTTACCTTTAGCTTGTTCGAGTTAAGGTTTGAATGCAGTCATATGTGTCTATTATGTCGTTACGGATGTGTATGTATAGTCTTTGTCGCCTTTTCTGGAGCATTGGTATCGATTTAAAATTATATGAGTGTACCGGTTGTGTATTAAATTCTAGGACTTGTTTTTGTGATGCATCCCGAGACCGCATAGTGAGAACTAGGATTTGCTAGATAAGAGGCACTAGGATTAACCCATGTTTAAAACCCGTAATTGTTATGATGTTCACCTCGATCATATAACTATCCCACACCCTTGCCATGCACTCATTTTTAGTGCAGGATACCCCAAGCACCACCCTCCGAGCCTATCATTTTTCATGGTTCTCGTAAATTTCTGGTTAAGTCAGACTATTAATGAAGAGCCTTGTCACCCTTGAACCAATTGCTACACCCAAATCGCCTTAGTTTACCTTGTATTTACTCGCTTTTAGTACATTATTGTTTTAACCCAAGTTAATTATTTGAGTACACAGTTGCTAAGTCCTTATCCTTGTAAATACAGTTTTAGGACGATTGAGAAGAAGTAATATATTACCCTCAATAGAGCTAAAAAAGCTCCATGTTATGTTGATCCACCTCAAATTGGGTCATTAGTTAGATTGTAATTATCGAGTATGTAAAAGTTCAAGTGTAGGGTGTATCTATAAACCTCCATGATGTTTATTATATGTTTAAGCGATGGCAGGGCAAAAGTGTACAAAAAAATTATATATAAAAAAGTAAAAAAAATATACGAGCTGCCATTTGCTTATATTTATGTTTATCATAAGAGTCAAGAAAAGAAAAATAAAGAGTTTGATGTAGAGTTTTGTAGAGTTTGTATATCTTGTACGAGTCTTTGGCTTAGCAACCCAAATCAGCGTGTATTCGTATAAATACTTAGATAACCCTTTCACCTCAAATTCACCCAAAAGTCACCACCCTAAATGTACCCTATCCATTTCCGTTTCCATTTATGTTATCTTACACCTACACCCGACAACCCTTTTTAAAGACCTCTTTGATAGTAATGACTAGTACTTGCGCCTAGTGGTGGAGGTTTGATCCTTTACCAAGCCTATGGCAATTTATATGCTATGACAAGTAATGAGTGTTAATTTTCCATTTCCCATAGTTGTTATAATTTATTATACACCCGAGAGAAAGAGAGAATCCAAACACTTATGTGAGGTGTTAGTATATGCTTTCCATGCTTTTAATTACAAGGTCTAGAAGGTTATGTTGTAAACTGCTTTTAAAGAGTAGGTTATATGCCCCCAATATTGCTATTGTCTAGGTAGATAAGCCCATTTGCTTGAGGACAAGCAAATCCCAAGTGTAGGGGTATTTGATGAGGTGTCATTATATACACTATTTTGGGGTCATTTAACCCCCTAAATCATGTAAATATGCCCAGATTATGTGCTTAATCGTTTGTTTTCAGGTTTTTAGCACTTGGATGACATTGGAAGGAAATACATATGAATTAGACTCATTTGGAAAAGAAACAGACAAGACTCCGACTCTACACCAAGTATCTTGAAGAACCACGCATACAGAGCGTGGAGACGGCGTCGCCAGTATAAAGCGACGGCGTCGTGATTTTCAAAGTGACGGCGTCGAGGATTTTGTGACGGCGTCAAAGCATAGCCGCCTTAGAGAGGATCTAGAACCATCGACGTGGCTGATGTGTCGTTGTAAGGTTTTAATTTATAAAAAGTTCAAGTTTTAAATTTATATTTTGCCGACTTTACCAAAAACAACACTTTAACGGGCAGTATACCCGGTGAGATGGGAGTTTCATGGTAAGTAGGGTGTCGATCACTAAGAGCGAGAAACAATCTTTCACTTTATTAATATTTTTGCTATCTAGACTAGGTTAATTCTATTATATGTTAAACCTATGCTAAACCTATGTTAATCCTAATTCTAACGGATAAGGGGGATTTTTCAGCCTAAGAGACTGGCACGGGTTTTGTGGTGACTAAGAACAATCTAAGACACAAAAACACATGCGAGTAAATTAACATAAGATAAAAGAGCTGTCTAGCCAAATATAAGAAAACTTTATTAGCCATAATTAATCCAAGTAGAACGTTGGTTTGTTTATTTAGTGCAATGATTACTTATCTCGAGGCGACATATCATTCTTAAGACTTAGGCGTTACTTCTTCCTAAGACCTAGATACGAAGAATTCTGTCATAATTAAATGTATCCGCATAAAGCATCCTTATTTGCTGATTATAATCTATCTTAGGGGTTAAAGAAATGGTGATCTTGTTAAACCCAAGCTCATAGAGACTTTACCCACTTACTGCTTAAAGGTAATTCATACACTAGTAGTCCACTGGGCAAGTCTTTACCAATTAATTTAGAATGTACTCATTGATCCTAAGGGTCACCTACCGGTCCAACTAAGCTCACAATCTAAAGACAAAGATAGGTCATTATTCGTGATCCTATTGGTCTAGATGTATAAATTACTATATGGAGAGCCATCCCGGCATCTAGATTACTTGGTCCGTATCACTAGAGCCAGTTGAATGATAGGACGCATACAAAAGCACGTAAACAAGTATAAACTGATAAACATAAACAAGCAATCAACGATAAATTAAGCAATCGATATAAACAAAACCAAACATTCAAATCTTCATAATAATGGCTAATACCAATGTCTTCAAACATCATAATCAATACAAGAGTAATAATTTAGCCAAGGTAAACTAACCGGTTTAACGAATGATACCAAAAACTAAACGATTACAAGAGTATAGGAGATTACAAGGTGTTTCCTATGGAATTAGTTACTATGCTCGACCTCTTCTGCTCTTCTTCTCGTTTGAAAATCAACTTTTATGTTTAAGGTATCAAAAATATAATTTCGCACACTGAAAATCCATTTTTATGTTTTCTATTTATAAGGTCTGGAATTTGGTCGATACGGCGTATTGACTGAGGTCAATACGGTATATCGGGGGTTTCTTAGAGTAGGGACCACGTTTGATATCTTCTAGAATATTTTATTACTATATCTTGAATACAGCGTATAGACTTCTTCTGGATATGACGCATTGAATCTTGTTCCTTTGTGGTCTTTAGTGAAGTGCAGGCATATATACGTCGTATCTTCCTTGATGGATACGACGTATAGGATGTCAGAATTGGTTTCTTTATATTTCTTCGTTTAAGCTCCAGAATGCGTGTCTTTTAGCTAATCTTCACCAAGTACTCCATAATTACTAAAAATCTCAAATACAAACGATTAAGTAACAATTCTTTGAAATAATTGTACAAAATGGGTTTTTTACATAGGATAAATGATGCTATAAAAGTGACGTTATTTGATGTCATCAAATATCCCCCCACTTGAATCCTACTTGTCCTCCAGTAGCGTTTAGAAGTTTATAAAAGTGTATCCCTAAGGATTTTTCCGTTTAAGCATTTATTTGATCTATTACAAGTACACAACCAAACAACTCACGAAATAGAAAGATGAAAACACTCAAATTACTCAACTAATCTATGTGGTAACATGTAACTAATTCGATCAATTGCTCGGTCGTGACGAGTATTCTATCATAAGCTTGGCAAGGATACACATCTCCACCACTAGAACAAAGGATTAACAAGTTTATAAAGGTAAAATGGGTTACTACCTCCGTCCCAAAATTATTGTCTACTTTTGACTTTTTAAGTCTTTCTTTGTCAACTTTGACCTTAAATATTTTTGTTTGTGCTATTTAACATTTGATGCATAATATATGAATGGATTGAGTTTTAAATGTATTTTTCATTGGTATAATTTTCATCAAGTATTATGTAACATAAACAAAAATATTTATGGTCAAAGTTGACAAAGAATGACTCAAAAAGTCAAAACTGGACAATAATTTTGGGACGGAGGTAGTATTATTATAAGGCTTAGGTTGATCATTCTAATAATCTTTTACCAAAAGTACCACACCAACAAGGTAACTGAATCATACATACATGGCCATTCCAACAAAATAGACATGTGTGTTCGATCACATCCTCATTCGAGTTTAAACAAGGGTTAGGATGAAGAATGATATAGGGTATGGATCTTCTAACTTTCACCAAAATTAATAAACCAACAAGGCATCTGAATCACGCATACATGGCCGTAACGATGGAATAGACATGCATGACTCGATCACATCCTCGTTCGAGTAAAACCCAAGGTTAATGATTAGGAAAGGGAAATAAATTGTTGTTAAATAAAAATTATGAAGCAAATAGATTAAGTCCAAAACAAATAAGGCACAAGTTGCTAGACACTTTTCCCGACCATTACCATGAAAAAGACACAACTATTTACACAAGCGTCTTGATCATAGATAAAAACAACAACCTAAGCTGGCATTCCCGTAACGGTCAATTTCCCATTCATCCATACTTTATATACTTTTACAAGACAAGTGGCGGTATCTACCACTTTATACAAAATTTACATCGTTGACTTATAAGACGTATCAATGAATAGTCAATCTTCAAAAGTCGCTTCCGGTTTTAAGCTTTTGCGAATCGATTATCTTTAAAACTACTCGTCCTGCTTTGTTTTGTGAGATTGTTTCTAATTTTTTTGTTTTTTTAAAGATAAATTACTACGAATCTCGATGTAATTTCACCATCTTCACGATCATAATAACTCCAGATAATTCCTTCGATAATTCTTCATTCTTCGGACGTACCAATAATTGTGATGATAGTAAAAATACATGAGTTTTGACTACTTTATACATTCCCATTTGCAATGTGCAAATTTCTTCCCAACTGTACCAAAGATAAAAAATGACACAAGACTCGGAAACTACATACTTTACACTTTAAGCAACTAGCAACTGATAAATGACTAATCTAACAGGGAGGCTAAGGTGTAAAGGTGGTAAACGAAATAAACAGTTGGTTATTCCTAACTATTGGCACTAATTGTTTTTCTAGAGGTATCTTACTCATATAATGAGAACAGTGTAGTTAGGTGTAATAACGGAGTGGTGGTGACGGCGCCGGAAAAACAAGAGAGTATGTGTAATGAGGTGAAACCCTAATACATTTCATTATATACTCAAAAAGTTATAAAACAAAGTGGCAAGTGCCAAAAAGATGAAGGTTAATGGTGTAAATATTTCCACAGGGACCAAAAGTATAAATTTTGTTAAATAATGGTTCGAGACCCGTTTAAGCCACTTAACAGATGATTCAAAACACGAAACTTGCGCCATTGCGTTCCAAATGATTTTTCATACAAAATGAGTATTTACATGACTATTATTTCAGAAATGTTTTATAAAGTTATTTAAAATGTTTGTTATTTATTATGTAGTCATCGGGTAAGCTTTGTCCGAAAAATAAAACTTTAACTTGAACATCCGCGTTTAAATAAACGCTTTTGAATAACATGTTAATTAATTTATTAAATATTTTTATTTAATAAAAGTGATAATTAAATATAATTTAATTATTTCCGGGTCGGTACGCGTTGTTTGTGGTGTTCAAAATTTTGCAAGGGTATTTTATTCACTTTCTGCTTGGTTTCGGGTCTCGGGTAAAACTGAAAAGTTGTCCGGATTGCCGTTTTATGTCAAACACTAGTATACCGTATAATTAATAACGCATTTTGGCAGGTCGTTTTTGATAAGTCGAACTTAGGAATATCATACATTTTCTCGTTTTCAAGTCAAATAAGTTTGAAAAATAAATTTGTAATTGAGATATATTTAATAATAATTATGATTTATTATTTAACGATGTTCCAAAAAATTACCGGATACGCGGTAATCGTTTTTATGTGACAATTAAAGGTCAAAAGACAAAAAGTCAAGTCGGACCCGAAAAGTCAAAGAGTAAAATAGTTATTTAAAGTTCCGAAAAATGCCGGTTGTTACACTTTAAGTTAGACTTTTTTATTCCAGCTTCCTTCATTCCATCTCATGCACGCTTATGTGCCCGCATGTGAGCCATTCTTCCATCTTCGCATCTTAGACATATTCGGGTCCTAAGTTCAAGACCCCCTTGTAGAAACTTTTAAGCTTTTGGTACGGATGCTAGATTCCATTCAGCTTATCATGCACACTCATCTCTAGTAACGGCTTGATCTTGTTGCGTTGGGAATTTGATAGATGTGATCGCGCCATTTGGTAAGTCACGTTATCACTACCATTGTGGATAGTGATTAACCTATCAAACCTTCTTGCTTCCACACATGAAGCTTTGCAGAATGGTTCTCCAAGAATAATATCTCCCATATCTTGATCTCGGTAGCCATCTATATTTTCCACTACTACAAAATGAGTTACAACAAAAAAATTTCCTACAAAAATAGATACATTCATAAAAGTTCCGACTACGTTCTTTCCTTTGTATTCAACTTTGTCCTTTATTATAGAATTATTGAACTTCCTAGACATCACATTAACATACAAAATTGGGAAAAAAAATTAGCATTTACATGTTCGAAACCTATCATGCACGAAAATCTTAAGTTGTAGGTACAATCAATATGGATCTTCCGGTCAAAGTCGCAAAAACTAGGGTACTCGTCAAAACTTTCATTATTTCTAGTATTGATTATGTCAATCATGGGCTCATCAATTACCTCACCTTCCTCAATGGTGGGCATCAAATCATCAACTTGATCTCTCCTAAGTTCTAATGGTACATTAAGATCATTCAATTCGATGTAATCTCCATACAAAAGGTTTAATGATCTATTTAACATCAAGGTTTCTCCCATTAGCCTAGCTTCTAAATCAAGTTCCATTCTTTATCTTAAGCTTAACATGTAGACCCTCTTAATCAAACTACTAGCAGGTTTAACACTTTTGAAAATAATTTTCTCATCCCCTACCCTCAAAGTAATCTTTCTTTTGAACACATCAATCTTAGCGTAGGCGGTAGACAAGAATGGTCTTCCGAGGATCAAGGGCACGTTGACATCCTCGGGCATATCAAGAATTATAAAGTCTACGGGGAAAACAAATTTACCAACACCTACTAGCACGTTTTCAACAATTCCTTTTTGATATTTCACAGTCCTATCTGCTAATTCAACTGTCAACTTAGTGTGAGCTAATTTGCCTAAACATAAGTTAAGGTAGGTCGAGAGATGCATGACACTTACGCTAGCTCCTAAGTCAGCAAGGGGATTATCAAAGCAAACATTATTAATATAGCAAGCTAAAGTGAAACTCCTTGGGTCTTTCTCTTTTCGAGGTATGGAATTATCGATATGTGAAGCTTCATATAAGTTAGCTTCCAAGAATTTTGGTCCATACGATCCCTTCTTTTCTTTACAGTATAAAAATCATTCAAACGAATTGGAAATGGAATTGTCATTTTTCTTGTCTTGTATATCAGTTTACTATTCTGTGATCTAGATATGGCGTATTGGGATGATCTCATACGGGTATGTTTTTTGTATCTCTTCAACAGTATCCAGATCACTGACATGATCTCATCGGGTATGGCTTCAATATAGCTAGGTAGGTTTCCAAATCCTCTCTCCTGTAGTACCTTGCTAATTGCCCGATTTCAAATCTCTAAGAGTTTTAATCGAAAACTCTTTGGTTTAAGAATGACAGCATTCATCGCAGCACGAATATCAATAAATCATGTGAGAATTCTTCATGTCTTTTCGCTGATTCACTCATAAACTTGCTTAGGGTTTCATCCATAGATTGTCTTCATTCTTGATACGAAGGGTTTGCATTGTTCCTCTGGTAGAATCTCGGAGCCGCTGCTTTATATCCCCTTCCTTAGAAAGGTCCACCAAATTGAGTGTAGTAAGCTTCTTTGAGGGTTTTACCTTCTTCTTTGAGTGGGTAATCTTTGGTGTAGTGGGGTCCTTTACATTGTTGGCATCCTACTAGAGCAGCATATGCCTTTTCATTGACCTTCTTGATTTCTCTTCCATGACTATTGAGTTGTGCCTAGATGGCTGCCAATCCGTCAGAAGTTTTAGTACTTCTTGTCTTAGATGTTCCATTGTGCCATTTTTGAGAGTATTCAGCCATTTCTTGGATGGTTACTTTTGCATCGGCAGCAGTCTTAGATGGTATGGCACCTTTCGAATCAAGAATTTGTCAAGTTGAAACTTCTAATCCATTATAAAATAAGATTACCTCCTGCATCTCTATTAAATAGTGTTGAGAACACTTCATCAAGAGTTCTTTAAATCACTCCCATGCTTGGTAAAGGGTTTCATCGGGTTCTTGCTGAAAGTTGTTGATCTCCTTCATTTTCTTCGCAGTTCGAGCAAGTGGATAATATTTGCTTAGAAACATTATCTTTAGATCTTCCCACGCTGTAATTGAACCAGATGGTTTATTTCTTAGCCAACGACTCGCGGCTCCAGTTAGGGACATAAGAAAGGCTCGAATCATCACTTGGTCTTGAGTTATATTAAGGATATGGAATAAATCGATGATCTCAAGAACTTTCTAGATGTGTTCATTCGCATCTTCATGATCCGAACCGCTGAAGGTGTTGTCACGTAGTTCTTTAAGAAATTGGCCTTTTAGTTCAAAGCTATCTTTGTCCTCGATTTTAGGCCTAGCAATTCCCGATCCATAGTCAGCTCAGGTTTTGCTCATGTATTGTTCCAGGGTTTCCACCATTGTTTCCGCAACTTCTTCCTCAGAATATTCTTCTAAATCAGAAAATAGATTGAATTCGGGAGTTCTTGATTCTTCAAGACTTAGTGTCTTGAGGAGCTTCCTAGATGATTAAAATTCTCGTTCTGGATCCTTAAAGGGCGTAAATAGTACCTTTGTTGAACTCCTTGTCATGCACTACCTAAAATAGAGGATAAACAATCAGTAGGATAGGCTTGGGAGGAAGAAAATACAGATATACGGAAATTGAATGCGAAAATTAAAGCTTCTGTTACTGTATCGGACAATCGATACACCGTATTCAATAAGTCTAAATACGCCATATTAATCTTTTGAACGAATACGCTGTATTGGAAAAGAAAGTTAGATACGCCGTATCCAATGGAAATGGATACGTCATATCAGATTATCGACCAGAATAGTGTATTAGAAAACAATTAAACACATGAACAACTAAACTAATAAACAGTTAAACAAACAAATATACAAGAAAATATAAAGAATTATACACTAATCTAAATAACACTAATCCTAAGGGTTAGATTATTCTAATGTTAAAAACCAAAATATCAAATAAAAATCAAGATTAAACTTTTCACTCCCCGGCAACGGCGCCAAACACTTGATGTGTCATTATGAGGTTGTAATTTAAGAAAGTTCAAGTTTTAAATTTATATTTTGCCGACTTTACCAAAAACAACACTTTAACGGGCAGTGTACCCGGTCAGATGGGAGTTTCGTGGTAAGTAGGGTGTCGATCACTAAGAGCGAGAAATAATCTTTCAATTTATTAATATTTTGGTTATCTAGACTAAGTTAATTCTATTCTATGTTAAACCTATGCTAAACCTATGTTAATCCTAATTCTAACGGATAAGGGGGTTTTCAGCCTGAGAGACTGGCACGGGTTTTGTGGTGACTAAGATCAATTTAAGACACAATAACACACGCAAGTAAATTAACAGAAGATAAAAGAGCGGTCTAGCCAAATATAAGAAAACTGTATTAGCCATAATTAATCTAATTAGAACATTGGTTTGTTTTTTAGTGCAATGATTACGTATCTCGAGGCGGCATTCAATCTTAAGACGTATGCGTTTACTCTCTTAGACCTAGATACGAAGAATTCTGTCATAATTAAACGTATCCGCATAAAGCATCCTTATTTGCTGATTATAATCTATCTTAGGGATTAAAGCAATGGTGATCTTGTTAAACCCTAGCTCATAGAGACTACCCCACTACTGCTAAAGGCGATCAATACTAGTAGACCACTGGCCAAGTCTTTACCAATTAATCGAGAACGTACTTGTTGATCCCACATGTCGGTCCAACTAAGCTCGTAATCTAAAGGAAAAGATAGGTCATTATACGTGATCATATTGGTCTAGATGTTTAAATTACTATATGGAGAGCCATCTCGGCATCTAGATTACTTGGTCTGTATCACTAGATCCAGTTGAATGATAGGTCGCATACAAAAGCACGTAAACAAGTATAAACTGATAAACATAAACAAGTAATCAACGATAAATTAAGCAATCGAGATAAACAAAACCAAACATTCAAATCTTCATAATAATGACTAATACCCGAAGGTATTAGCCTTCAAACGTCATAATCAATACAAGTGTAATAATTTAGCCAAGGTAAACTAACCGAGTTAACGAATGATACCAAAAACTGAACGATTACAAGAGTATAGGAGATTACAAGTTGTTTCCTATGGAATTAATTTCTATGCTCGACCTCTTCTGCTCTTCTTCTATTCTGAAAATCAACTTTTATGGTTGAGATATTGAAAATATGATTTAGCACACTAAAAACCTATTTTTAAGTTTTCTATTTATAAGGTCTGGAATTTGGTCGATACGGCGTATTGACTGAGGTCAATACGGCGTATCGAGGGTTTCTTGGAGTAGGGACCACGTTTGATATCTTCCAGAATATTTTATTACTATATCTTGAATACGACGTATAGACTCCTCTGGATACGGCGTATTGATCCTTGTTCCTTTGTGGTCTTTAGTGAAGTGCAGGCACAGATACGCCGTATCTTCCTTGATGGATACAACATATAGGATGTCAGCACAGTAATCTTTAAATGTCTTCGTTTAAGCTCCAGAATGCGTGCCTTTTTGCTAATCTTCACCAAGTACTCCATAATTACTGCAATTCTAAAATACAAATGATTAAGTAACAATTCTTTGCAATAAGTTTACAAAATGGGCTATTTACTTGGGATAAATGATCCTATAAAAGTAACATTATTTGATGTCATCAAAAGGATTCTAAAGTTATAGGTTAAGTCGAATCACGGGTTCTTAGGGGTGGATTCCAAGGGCGGAATACCATTGGTAGTAACTCTTCCGTGTGAGTGTCGGTCTTTGTTGAAAGCCGATGAAGTTAAATTGTAATACGGTTTATAGTCTACCATAAGGATTATACTAGTATAGTATTAGAGTCGTGGATTCGCAACTAGACGTACGGAAGGACTAAACCCCCCTTCTCAAACTAGTATATATCGTGGTGTCTTTTTTTTCTCTCTTCTTCTCTATATCTACTTATTGTTCTCATTGCAAAGTAGATTAGTACACCACTCGGCTCTTTCGAGACTTGAAGTTTTATAAACTTCGGAGAAGTCAAAAAACTATATCCCTCCCTCTACGGTTCTACAGAGAGTTTATACAAATTTGTTTCATAATGAGCGAAAATAAGTAAGGTGTGTCGTCAGTTATGTTGGAACATATAAAGTGTTAATGGACATTAGCAACAGTTTTTTCTGTCACAAAACCGTTGCTAATGAACCATTACAATTGTAAAGATGCACTTAATTGTTTTCTAGCGGTTATTTATGTTAAAATGGTGTCACTATGCGAACCATCACAACTGTTCTATTCGTGTCAGTTAGCGATGGTTTTTCTGTCGTTAAGATGTCGCTAATTGCACCTTTTTGTGAACCATTGTGACCATTCGAAGAGTCACGAGTCTCCTATAAATAGAGACATCATTCCAACGTTTTCATCATCAAATACATAGAAAATACTCTCCAAATCCTTCATTAAGCTATATTAGATTCGATAGATTCAAGTTTTTTCTTGAATTGATTGTTGTATCCTCAAAACAGACGTTGTGCGGACAAAATTCTGTTTTAGGACACTGCGATTTGCAGGCCTCAATCACGTTTATTATAATCTTTAATATTTTCTGTTAATCTTGATTCCTAACATCTAAATGTTTTTCAAGATGGTTCAAAACCATACTGAAATCTCATGTTGAAAAACCTGAAAAGTTTAAAGGGTCTGATTTTCGTCGTTGGCAACAAAAGATGTTTTACTTGACACCATTGCATGTGTCATATTTTTCATGGATTTTGACCAAAGATTCACGTAACTCGTGGATGGAGACAATGTTACTACTGAGGCACAACTGCAGGACTATGAAAAGAGTCCGTCTCTTAATCGGTCATAATAAATGAATTATAATTGCAGAAATTATATACTGAATCTGGCTATGGGTTGATTCTCATTTACGATATTTATTCAACCTTCGCAAATGCAAGGGAAATTTTGGAATCATTAGAAAAAAATACATGACTCAAGTTGCATGTTTTAAGAAATTTGTTGTTGAAAAAATCCTAAATTTCAAAATGAATGATGCAAAGCCTGTTGTAAAACAAGTGGAAGAACTCCAAATCATTGTCCATGAAATGGAAGTAGAAGGCATAGGTATAAAATCTAACTTTCTTGTTGGTTCTTTTATTGAAAAAATTACCTCAAGCCTAATTTTTTTTAAAGTTATATCTTAAACACTTGACTGATGATATGAGTTTTGAGCAACTTGTTCTCAAAATTTGCATCGAGGAAGATAACCGGATGAATGAAAAGGCTGATGCAAATTCAAAAGAACCAAATGCAAACATGGTTGGATAAAGCTCTTCTAAAACAAAGTTCAACCACAAAAACAAAGGCAAAAATGGTGGTGGTTCTGGACAGAAACATTCTAAGGATGGAAAGAAGGATTACACCAAACAAAATAAATACAACTTCATGAAAGTCTATCATTGTTGGGTCTGTGGGAAACCTGGGCACAAAGCTAAGGATTGTCTCCACAAGAAAGAGCACGGAGGCGAAAATTCTGGAGGAAATTTCAATCAAGCAAACCATGTGGAATCTCCAAAAGAGTTTGCTGGAGTTATTAAATCCTTCTTAACTACTAATGTTGTTGATTCGTGGTTTAACGCAGGTGCCACAAAGCACATTTATAATTTAAGAAGGATGTTTGTATCTTACCAAAAGGTGAATAAACCAGAACCAATGTTCATGGGGAACGGAACCGCTTCAAAGATTAAAGGAAGGGGGAAAGTCATACTAAAGCTGGCTTCTGGAAAGGAATTTGTACTCTCAAACATGTTGCATGTGCCAAACATCACCAAGAATCTGATTTTTGGCCCTACTCTTAGTAATAAAAGATTTAAAGTTGCATTTGAATCAGACAAATTTGTAATCACTAAAGGTGGTGTGTATGTTGGAAAGGGTTACCTCGATGAGGGACTCTTTAAACTAAGTGTTGTAACTGATGACAGTGTTATTAATAATAAAAACATGGGTACTAGCACCGCTTCAGTGTACATGATTGATCCTTCTTTCTTATGGCATTATAGATTAGGCCATGTTAATTTTCATTTGCTTGCAAAGAAGGATAAACTTAGGCATGTTGCCTAAATGTTCTAAGGATAAAATATCCAAGTGTGAGATCTCCGTGGAATCTAAATTCACAAGTCAATCACATAGATCTGTAGAAAAATCAAATGAAATACTTTGTTTAATACATACCGATATATGTGATTTCAAAGCAACTCCATCAAGAGGAGGAAATAATTATTATATTACTTTCATTGATGATTGTAGTAAATTTTGTTATGTGTACTTAATAAACACCAAAGATGAAGCTTTGAATATGTTTAAGACATATAAAGCAGAAGTTAAAAATCAACTAGACAAAAAGATCAAAATTCTAAGGTCTGATAGAGGAGGAGAATATAAATCCAATGACTTTGCTGAATTTTGTTCTACATTTGGTATTGTACATTAAACCAACCATAGGGGAGGAGATATATAAATCCCAATGGACTTTGACTGAAATTTTGTTCTACATTTGGTATTGTACATTAAATGACAGCTCCATACACTCCACAACATAATGGAATGGCTGAACATAAGAATAGAATATCGAAGAATATGATTAATTCAATGTTAATTACTTCAGGGGCTCCTCAAAGTCTTTGGGGTGAAGCATGTATTGGTGCAAACACAATATTAAATAAAATTCCTCATAAGAAGAGTGACAAATCTCCATATCAATTATAGAAAGGAAAGCAACCATCTTATAAAAGGATGAAAGTGTAGGGTTGTTTGGCAAATGTTCAAATACCTTTACCAAAGAGAACCAAACTTGGACCAAAAACTGTTGACTGTGTTTATCTTCTATATCCGTTAAATCTTTGCCATGAACGACATTCACCATATAAGCTTTTTCCATAGGAGTTGTGAATTCATAGCTTTTTTTATTCATGTCAAAAATAATCCTGTCATCTCTGATTCCTAAGGAAATCTCTTTATTAAAAACGGTGATCTCAGCATGAATGGTTGCTAGGAATGGTCTACCAAGAATCATAGTTTCATTAATTATTTTTAACATATCGATAATCACGAAATTTAAAGAAAATAAGAACTTGTCGATTTTAACAAGGATGTTTTCTATAATTCCTAAAGGAACCTTCTTAGTCATATCAGCCATTTCAACTAGCATATTGGTTTCCTTAAGGTTAGCTAATTTTAAATGTTCAAACATAGATTTAGGCATGCCATTAATACTAGCTCCTAAGTCTGCCATAGCATAAAAATCTAAACTACCAATAGTGCAAGGAAGAGTAAAACTTCTTGGATATTTCTTTTGGTGGTAGTTGGCACGATAAACCTTTAAATGGAAGATTATCATCTTCCTCCTCATCAACGAAAGATACTCCATGGATTTCATTAGTTTTATTAGAGGATGCTTTGTTAATTGGTGCATCATCGTAAACTGCCTTGCATTGTCCAACTGATGAAGTGGGAATTTCAGTAGCAGCTTTAGCATGAAGTTCTTTCGTTAGCTACTCGATTTGA
>BQNB010116595.1:0-21331 GCA_026074375.1 Tanacetum coccineum
GCCATATGACCAAAGATCATATTTACTATATAAAGGATATTAATTGATATCAATTGACATTCATTCGAGTGGTGGAGTACAACCATGCCATGGCGTTCGACTAGGGGATCGAGAGCATTAATTTCGCACAACTTGTAATTATACTTTAACTTTTTGTGGTCAATTTAATTATATTATTTTAGCTTATTAGATCCATCCATATAATTGTTGATGTTATTTTTATTAGTTATGTTTTATTATTTGTTCTTGGCATTTAATTATTTTAATTATCTTATGATTATTATGGTATGATCTCATTATTTTATCGTTTTCTTTATAAAGTTTTATGTTGCATAATCTTGATGTTAGTCTTAGATCTGGATTGCGAGAACGCTAAGTGCAAAGTTACCCACTTTACCTGGATGTTCTCAATTCTCCAGTCGTAGTATCCATATACATTGGAGGTTCGATGTATACCTATGACATCGGTCTCTTGATCTTGGAACTAAATTAAGTATTTTGCAGATTTAGCACCGTTTTAATTATAATTCAGCCTCGGCCCTTAATCTCGTAAAGAAGTAAGCTTTTACCTTTGTTCAATCACTCTGGTAGAAGGCGCGACCAGCATTCAAGTCGCGTTTGGGTTAACATTTAACCATATGAGGAATTTTAAGATTGCGACAAGACATTGCACTAGAGATCATAGTAATTACTTGCGTTCTTCGTTTCTAGTTGTTCACCACTATTCCAATTCCCTTTTCGACAAGCTAGGCTTACCACCAAAACAACTAGACAATAATCTTAAATACTCAAACATGTTTTCTTTCCTGCTTTCTTAGGTAGAATAATAAAATCAATTAGATGATTAGAGACACAAATCTTTCTTTGATTCGACACCCGTACTTACCAACACTACACTATACACGATATGGTACACTGCTCTTTAGTGCGTAGGAATAGTTAAGGTAGTTTGGGTTTTATAAATGTAAAACCTGATGTAGTTTTTATTTAAAAGAAATTACGCATCAGCTACAAACGTTCCATCTTCTTCTTCTCTTATGAATGACAGGTTGTCCAGATTGTTCTCTGGTATTTGGACTCCGGATGCTCAAAACATATGACAGGGAACCGCTTTCAGCTCATGAACTTCGTCAGTAAATTTCCAGGAACTGTTCGATTCGGAAATGACCAAGTTGCAAAAATTATAGGGTATGGTGATTATTAGCTGGGTAATGTAATTATCTCAAGGGTATATTATGTTGTGGGGCTTGGACATAACTTATTTTCTGTTGGACAATTTTGTGACGCGGATCTTGAAGTTGCTTTTAGGAAAAACACTTGCTTTATTCGGAATTTAGAAGGTGTTGATCTACTTTCAGGTTCCAGAGACACAAATTTGTACACAATTTCTCTTGATGAAATGCTAAATACTTCTCCGATCTGTCTTCTATCAAAAGCTTCAAAGACTAAGAGCTGGTTATGGCACCGTCGGTTATCACATCTCAACTTCGGTACTCTTAACAAGCTAGCCAAAGACGGCCTTGCTCGAGGCATTCCAAAGCTTAAATTTCAGAAAGATCATCTGCGTTCAGCATGTGCATTAGGAAAAAGCAAGAAGTCCTCTCATCAACCCAAAGCTGAGGACACTAACCAAGAGAAACTATATCTTTTGCATATGGATCTTTGTGGCCCAATGTGTGTGGAGAGCATTAATGGGAAGAAGTATATCTTGGTGATTGATGACGATTACTCTCGATTTACTTGGGTCAAATTTCTGTGATCAAAGGATGAAGCTCCTGACGCTATCATCAAATGCATCAAAAATATCAAGTTCGTTTGAATGCCACTGTCCGTACTGTAAGAACAAATAATGGAACTAAATTTGTCAATCAGACTCTTTGTGATTATTATGAAAATGTCGGCATTTCGCATCAAACTTCTGTTGCTCACACTCCTCAACAGAACGACATTGTCGAAAGACGAAACTAAACTCTTATAGATGTTGCTCGCATAATGTTGATATTTTCAAAAGCTCCTCTGTTTTTATGGGCCGAAGCAATCAATACAGCTTGTTATACCCAGAACCGTTCCTTGATCCGTCTCCGCTATAACAAAACTCCTTATGAGTTGATGCACGACAAGAAGCCAGATTTATCGTTTCTTCATGTCGTTGGTTCACTTTGTTATCCAACCAATGACAGTGAGGATGTGGTTAAACTAAATGCAAAGGCCGATATTGGTATTTTTGTTGGTTACGCGCCCAAAAAGAAAGCTTTCAGAATCTATAACAGGAGAACCTGGAAAATTATGGAAACTAGTCATTTGACATTTGATGAGCTGACAGCAATGGCTTCTGAACAATTTGGTTCAGGACCCGGGCTTTAATTAATGACTCTTGCAACATCCAGTTCAGGACTCGTTCCAAACCCTATTCCTCAACAATCTTGTAATCCGCCAAATAGAGATGATTGGGATTGTTTATTCCAACCCATGTTTGATGAATACTTCAATCCTTTAACAATTGTTGTTTCTACAGTTCCAGTAGCTGCTGCACCAAGAGCTGTTGACATAGCCGATTCACCTGTATCTACATCAATTGACCAAGATGCACCATCAACAAGTATGCCATCAACACAAGAACAAGAACATTCTCCAATTATTTCTCAAGGTGTTGAAGAATTACCAAAAACACCACCATTTCATGATGATCCTCTTCATGAATCTCTTCATGAAGACTAGACTTCTCAAGGATCGCCATCTAATGTGAGACCATCCCACACTCCATTTGAACTTATTGGTAGATAGACTAAGGATCATCCAATAGAAAATGTGATCGGTGATCCTTCTCGTTCTGTCTCCATGAGAAAGCAACTCAAAATTGATGCCATGTGGTGTTACTTTGATGCCTTCCTAACTTTTTTAGAACCAAAGAACTTCAAACAAGCAATGACCGAACCATCTTGGATCGATGCAATGCAAGAAGAAATTTATGAATTTAAAAGACTACAAGTTTGTGAACTGGTGTCGTATCCAGATAAAGTCATGTTGATCAAACTAAAATGGATTTATAAGGTCAAGACAGACGAATTTGGCGGGGTATTTAAGAATAATTCTAGATTAGTTGCTCAAGGATTCAGGCAAGAGGAGGGAATCGATTTCTAGGAATCATTTCCATCGGTTGCAAGAATAGAGGCCATCCGTATCTTCGTAGCAAATGCTGCCAACAAGAATATGACAATCTTCCAAATGGATGTCAAAACGGCTTTCTTAAATGGCGAACTCAAAGAAGAGGTCTACGTTTCTCAACCAGAAGGATTTGTTGATAAGGACAACCCATCGCATGTGTACAAGCTCAAAAAGGCCCTTTACGATCTCAAACAAGCACTACGTGCATGGTATAACATGCTGTCAAGTTTCCTTATTTCACAAAATTTCTCCAAAGGTTCAGTGGATCCAACACTCTTCACACGGAAAGCAGGAAATGACTTATTATTGGTACAAATTTATGTTGACGATATAATATTTTCATCCACTAATACTGCTTTGTGTAATGAGTTTGCTAATCTGATGACCACTAAGTTCAAGATGTCAATGATGGGGCAGATGTCATTCTTTTTAGGATTACAAATTTCTTAAAGTCCCAGAGGCATCTTCCTAAACCAATCAAAATATGCTTATGAAATTATTAAAAAATATGGTTTGCTAACTAGTGATTCTGTAGACACACCTATGGTGGAAAAGAATAAACTAGATGAAGATCTACAGGGGACACCAGTTGATGCTACACTTTACCGTGGCATGATTGGATCCCTCATGTATCTGACATCCAGTAGACCCGACCTTATTTATGCAGTCTGCTTATGTGCCCGGTATCAGGCAAAGCCTACCGAAAAGCACTTAAATGCGGTTAAGTGCTTAATTCGGATCTTGTGATACCTAAAAAGAACCATTAACTTGGGTCTCTTATACTCGAAGGATACCGATATGTCTCTAACAGCATATTCAGACGCAGATCACGCGAGGTGCCAGGACACTAGACGCAGTACATCAGGAAGCGCTCAATTCTTAGGTGATAAACTTGTTAGCTGGTCTTCCAAGAAGCACAAGAGCACTGCGATCTCGAGTACATAGGCTGAATATATTGCCTTATCTAGGTGTTGTGCTTAAATCATATAGATGTGATCACAGCTAACAGACTATGGGTTTACATTCAATAAGATTCCTCTTTACAGTGACAACAAAAGTGCGATTGCTCTATGCTGCAACAACGTTCGACATTCTAGAGCCAAACACATTGATGTACGCTACCATTTTATAAAGGAGCAAGTGGAGAATGGGATAGTGGAACTATACTTTGTCCGGACAAAATATCAACTGGCTGACATCTTCACCAAACCCTTGCCACGAGAAAGATTCAACTTCTTGATCGAAAAGCTTAGTATGAGAAGCATGTATCCGGAAACGCTAAAACGTCTGACAGAGGAAGAGGAAGAGTAATGGTGGTAACTCGTGGTATATCCTATGTATTATATGTATAAAAGAAAACATAAAAACCCAAAAAGATTTTTCATTTTTATATAAATTTTTGAAAAAAGAAAATATAAAAATATAAAACCAAAAAAGAAAATAGAAAATTAAAAAATCAAAAAAATACAAAAATAGATTTTTAAAGACATGTTTTCTAGCATCGGTAATATTTACGGCTTTAAAAATGCCATTCAATAATGGCACAAAGCTGTAAATAAAGTTTGAATATAAAATATGTCATATGGCTTGCTATTATTTCAGATAGCAACCCGATCTTCAATTTAAAGACAAGTATTTTAAAGAGAAAACTTGTCCTCTCAACGGGAAATTATTTTTTCTCGAGAATGAATTACTTCATATTCATTCAAAGGCTTGTGTTTACTTTGCAACACAACCTATGCTTCCTTTATACAACTTTATGTACGTGTCAGTGCATTTATTTGTCAAAATAAGAGAAATCTTATTTAATGGTGTTGATTTTTCAGAAATAAAATAATCATCTCAGTAATTCATCAGAAAATGATTTTTCAAGGCATTTGACAACTCAAACAATGACTACTGCTCTTTAAATAGAAAACGAATCATTGTTTGAGGGAGAGAAAATGTTAAAATTCTTCTCCAAAATCTTCAAGAAATAAATAGAAAAAAGTTTTTAAACAATAACGGGATAATATTTAAATGGGAGTTAAATTAATTTTAACTTATTTGAGCATTATATGTTATGTGTTTATACCTTGAGGGATATGATAGCAAAATTTTAGGCTTAGTCTAGCTTATAATACTTTAAGGGACTAAAAGTGTTAAAAGTGAAACTAGTTTAAACCTAAGGAATGTTATCATTAGGAAATAGAAGGATGTATAAACTATAGGGGGTGAATCTGCCAAAAACTCAAAGTTTTTAAACATATGTACCCCCTACCGCGTTCACTTCACTTACAAACACAAACACTCCTAATATTTTCCTTTCCATTATTTTTATAACTTAAAAATCAAGAACCACTGAATCTGTGCATATCAAGACTTAAGGTAAATTAAAAAAATGTTCTTCTCCATCTAAACAACTTATATGCAAAAGGAATTAGGTTATATCTCTATTTTTTTCTTGAAATCCCTAAAAAATTGGTTTAGGGTTCGTGAAAATCAAATGTGAACCAAATCCTAAATTGAGTGAGGGGTTTTGATAGGAAAGAGGTGTAGAACACTCGGTTGTAATAGTTCTTGATAAAGTTAACATCTGATTATTTTATGCTTGATTTTATGTTTGAAAATTTGGGTTTATAGGAAAAACTTTTTAAATGTTAGTGGGTTTGTGCTTAAGTTGTGTTAGTATGCTTTATTGAATGCGTTTGAGTGAGAAAATTCAAGTCTTGTATGAAAATTTTGTGTGCTTGAGTAAAACATGTGAAAATCTACTCATTTTGCTCTCTAAGTAATTTTTTTGGTTGATTCATGTTATAACTGATATATGATGTTTATATATGCTTAGCTCATGATTGTGTGTGGTTTAATTGCCATAAAATTTAGGTTTGTGAAATTCAAAATTTATAGGGCGCGATTTATACACTAGTGTATAGACGGCGTTTTATACACTTGTGTATAGATAGTGTTTTATACACTCGTATATAGACGGCATTTTATACACTCGTGTATAGACGGTGATTTATACACTATACACTCGTGTATAGACGGTGATTTATACACTCGTGTATAGACGACGATTTACACACTCAAGTATAGACGGCGATTTATACAGTCATGTATAGGCGATGATTTATACCTTCCCTATAGGTAGCGATTTATACACTATATCTATAGGCGGCGATTTATACAAATTTCCTTAGGCGTCGATTTATACACCATTTCTTAGGTGGTGATTTATAAACTATTTCTTAGGCGGCGATTTATACACCTTTTCTAGGCAGCGATTTATACATGATTTTTTA
Source organism: Tanacetum coccineum (assembly GCA_026074375.1). Lineage (NCBI taxonomy): Eukaryota > Viridiplantae > Streptophyta > Magnoliopsida > Asterales > Asteraceae > Tanacetum > Tanacetum coccineum. The sequence continues at coordinate 6,450 of BQNB010116595.1, forward strand.
AAGATGATTTTTTTCCAAAATGTTTTCATTTGATAACTTATTTTAGGATAATTCGTCGTTATATCATATGTTAGTTGCTAAATTGAATGTGTTTGAACAATAGTTAGTTTGTTGACCTTTAAGTTGACTTTCTGATTAATGTTTGTCTTCCTATACTTTGTCTGAATGCCTGATAAGATGTGTTAGATCTATCCTGTTAATGTCTGTAAATTGCTTCTCTAAGGTTATCCCTATTAATCAGAATAGGTCAATCAGTAATATATAATTTTTTTTGTATATGAACTGTATTGGAATATTCTTAGCAGAAACATGAATCCAATTGCCGCTCAACAAGTTGCTCTCGACAATGCTTTGGTTGCTCCAGAGAAAAGACTAAAGATTGAAAAATGCAATGCAAGAATTGAGTTCAGCAAGCAACAAAGAAAAGAAACATATCAAGTGACATTGGATGCTCTTAAATTCTCTCCATGCTATCCAACATTCCCGATCACTGCTAAAGTACCTAAAGTATACATGCATTAATTCTAGAACACCATCAAGAAGATCAAAGATACAAATTCATACCGATTCAAGCTGGATAAGAAAAGGTATTGAGTTGACACTGAAGTATTTTGTAAGATACTCCAGATTTATCCCTGACTCCCCAAGCAAGATTTTGTTGAACCTCCTTCCGAATAAGAAATGGTTTCATTCATCCAGGATCTCGGTTACTCTGGAAAGTATGATATGCTATCTGCAATCCACACAGATCAAATGCACCAGTCGTGGAGAATGTTTGCTGCTATTATCAACAGGTGCATCTCTGGAAAGTCATCAGGACTTGATAGGCTTAGGCTATTAAGAGCTTATATCTTTTGGATATGTACAACAAGAAGAATGTTGACTTTGTTGCTCTACTGTGGGAAGACTTTATGTTTCAAGCTGACAACAAAGAAATAAGTTCCTCACGTAAAGAGAACATGCCCTACCCAAGATTCACTTAAGTTATCATCAATCATTTCATCTCTAAAGATAAAACCATCTCTATGAGGAACCGGATAAATATTCACACAGTTCGTAATGATACCTTGTTGGGTACACTGAAGTTTGTTTCCAAAACATAAGACTATCAGATATATGGAGCTCTGATTCCTGATGAGATGATTAATCAAGACATTAAAGATTCTAAAGCTTACAAGAATTATCTTGACTTTTCTACTGGAAAAGCCACTCCCAAGAAAGCAAGGAAGTTTAAGAAAGTTGCTTCACCCTCAAAGAAATTATCTCTGTCTTAGAAGAAGAACTTGCAGAGAAGCCTAAGCGAGCTAAGAAACCTGCCAAGAAGTCTACTACTATGCCAACAGCAGGTGTTGTCATCAGAGACACTCCTGGTATATCTGTGTCGAAGAAGAAAGCACCAACTAAGGCTAATAGAGGCAAAGGCATGGATTTACTTTCTGAAGCAGCATTACTTGAAGCTGCTCAGCTCAAGAAAACTCTCAAGAAAAGCAACCTGGAAACTCACAAGATTCATACAAGTGGCATAAGTGATGGAGTTGGTTCCCAACCAAAGGTCCCTGATGAGTCTGAAGACAAGACAACTGATACAGATGAAAGAACTAATACTAAACCAGGGGTTCTCGATGTACCCAAATATCAATCTAAGAGTGAAAATGAATCTTAAGGAGACAGTGATGATGAAAGAAATGATGATGACAGTGATGATGTAACCAAAGATGATGATGATGATGCTGACATTGATGCTGATGGTGACAATAAAGTAAGTGATAGTGAAAAGACTAATTCTGATGAAGATGAGAATCCTAATCTCAATCAAAATGATGATGAAGAAGAAGAATACGAGGAAGAATATGTATGTACTCCTGATCACTTTGAATTCACTGATGATGATGAAGAGTATGAGAAATTGTATAAGGATGTGCACATGAGGTTGAAAGATACAGAGCATGAAGAAGAAGGGAAAGGAGATGCATAGATGACTGATGTTGGTCATGATGATGGCACTCAACAGACCACATATGAACAAGTTAAGGATGATGAACATTTAATACTTACAATTGTTCATGACATACAGAAGACTGAAGTTCTAGTGCAAAGTTCTTCTATTTCATCCAACTTTGCCAATCGATTTCTTAACTTGGATAATGTTCAGCCAACTGACAGTGAAGTCATTTCTATGATGAATTTCAAGGTTCGTCATGAAGAACCAAGTACTCAGAATCCATCTCTTCTCAACATACTTGTCACGATAATCCTGGAAACTTCAACTGCATCTGGACCAACCATTCCTCTGACAATTCCACCAATTACTCCTCTTTCATAACAGTCAACACCAACACCAACTCCTGCACCAACAACTGAAATAGCTACAACCTCAATTCCTGCACTTCTATATTTTTCATCCCTATTTGGATTCGATCAAAGATTTTTTGCCTTGGAAAAAGAGCTTTCTCAATTCAAACAAGCTGACTATTCTGCACAACTGCTCAAAACGATAAAGTCACAAATTCATGCAATAGTAGATGCTCAACTTAACACAAGACTTGAAGATTCTATTTAGAAGGCTTTCAGGTCATACACTACAGAATTTGAGAAGAAGGCTAAAGATAAGAAGAAGAGATACATCGATCTCATTGAGAAATCAGTGAAAGAGATTATGAAAGATGAAGTCAACACTCAACTACCGCATATTCTACCAAAGGAAATATCTGACTTTGCCACTCCTGTGATCCAAAGCACCATTACTGAATCACTTGAGAATGTTGTTTTAGCTAAATCTTCTTCTTAACCACAATCCACATATGAGGCTGCAACGCCACTCATAGAGTTTGAATTGAAGAAGATCCTTCTAGACAAGATGCAGAAAAGTAAATCGTATCAAGCAGCTCAAGAACACAAAGATCTCTATGATTCACTGGTCAAATCTTACAAGCTTGACAAGGACCTCTTTGTATCTTATATTAAAACATATTTTTAAATAGAGACCGTGAAGACAAGGATAAAAATGAAGACCCTCCAGCTGGATCAGACCAAGGGTTAAAGAAATGAAAGATAAGCAAGGATCTTGAACCATCTAAAGGCTCTAAATCTAAAGAATCAAAGTCAATCTCATCCAAAGGCACCAAGTCTCAGCCTAAATCTAGTAAGTCTGCACAAGCAGAGGAATTAGTGTTTGAGACTGCAGACACCAAAATGCCACAAAATCGAGGAAGTGATTTGGGTAACACTGATGATTAACACAATGTCGAGGAAACTTCAAAATCTGACTGGTTCAAGAAACTTGAAAGGCCTCTGACTCCTGATCCTGATTGGAATGCTAAAAAATCTATTGATTTTAGACCACCACAGACTTGGATCAGCAAAATTGCCAAAGCAGAAAAACCTCCTCTCACTTTCGATGAGCTGATGAGCACTCCTATCGAATTCTCAGCATATGTTATCAATAATCTCAAGATTGATAATCTGACCCAAGAGCACCTTGTTGGACCAGCTTTTAATCTTCTCAAAGGGACATGCAAAAGCCAAGTGGAACTCGAATATCATTTCAAAGAATGTTATAAAGTTGTCACCGATTGACTTGACTGGACTAAACCTGAAGGACAGGAATATCCATTTGACCTTAGCAAGCCTCTATCGTTGATTGAAGATCGAGGTCGTCAAGTAGTTCATGTTAACTACTTCATCAACAACGACCTCGAGTATCTGAAAGGTGGAAGCTTAAGCAGGAAATATACGACTTCTACAACAAAAACCAAGGCTGATAAGTATGATGATATTCAAGGCATCGAAGACATGGTTCCATCGTTATGGAGTCCAGTGAAGGTATCTTTTAATAAATATGTTGTCTAGGGAATTTCACACTAGGGTCCTAAACGAAAATGGTTCTGTGGATACGTAAGCAACAGGGTGTCCAACCATGATGTGTTCTCCACAAAAAGAATAATTGCAGTAACCCATGTTAAAGTATGAAGTGGTATGATTACGGGTATGTGGAAACTAGAAGGGGGGTTGAATAGTTTATAGGTTCGTTTTGCATTTTAAAAGTTTGCTTTCAAAATACTTAGATTTGATTTGTATGTTCAACCAATCAACAATGTAAATATCTAAACTAATACTAAATAACAATGATAACAATATAAAGAGATAAGGAAAGGAACGATCAAACCAAGATGCCAAGATCTATAGTGGTTCGCCTATGAAGCTCCTCTTTGCCCTACTCTACTACCCGAGTATCCTACTTGAGATTTCACCATGTCAACAAGCTCCCTTTAGGCGGAGAAAACCGTTTACACGTCACTGATATTATTTTTCGACACTAAGCTAAATGTCGAGTCCTAATCTTAGCTAGAACCAATCTACCACTTCACAAGTAATAAACAATCACAAGATCTACACTATCGGATTTACACACAATCCGAATCACACAATTACGCAAGATAATTACAATAGATATTTGATACTTAGAAGAAGAGATGAGAGATCACTAAATAACAATTCATTTCTTGGCGAATATAAATGTTTGATTCACACGTTTTATAGTATATATAATATAAGCAAAAAGGAAAATTACTATTGTGAAAGAGTAATAAGCTAATTACTAATAACATATATTTCCGAAAAGTATTGATGAGAAAATTACCCTTAGAAAAGGATAAAATTCAAATCGTTCCTGAGTCGTTTTCCTAATGAAGCGTGAATATTGAAAATCTTGTTTCGATTCGTGATCGGGTGCTTGAATAATCAAAATTTTGGATTTTGGATTCTTAATCTAATAATGTAAAGGGAAATCACATAAAGGCACACTAATCTAGGAATAAATGCAATTTAAAATTCGAATGACATTTAAAACGATTAAAATTTAACTAATATTATCTAATTAATTAAAAATGACAAATTAAAACTCTTAAAACTCAAAATGCAAATTTCTTAAACTAAAATATATTAAACTAATTTTTAATAACAGAAAATATTTTTTATAAAATTTTAAACTTATTAAAACTATTTTTAAAATTAAATAAGACTAAAAATTAAACTAAAAATACTAAACTTAATCCTAAAAATTTAAGAAAATTTATAAAAATACTAGATACTAATTTTGAAGTTTACAAAGAAAAACAGATTAAAAAGCTATTACCAATAAGCTGGAAAAAATCAATAAGCTAAATAAGCTAAAACCTAAACAAAGTATAAAGCAATAAAGAAACAAACATGTAAATGAAAAAGACCCAAGGGCAACTGGTAAAGGTGTGTGTGTGTTGAAGGGGAGGTCACAGGTTCGAGTCCTGTGACTGTCCCTTTTTGCAAAACATTTTTTTATTTTTCTTTTTGAAAAAGCTAAAGTTAAAGCTAGAATAAGCAACTTTAATAAAGGACTTAAGGCTAAAACTTATTTATAAGCTAGAAAAGGACAATCAAAATGACAGTTTGGCTAGTTTAGACTTTTTGACATTTAACAAAACTGTTTGGACTCAATAAGCAATCTAAAGATCAATAAGCTAACCTGAAGACCAATAAGCTAGAAACAGTTCCTAACCTATACTCAATAAGCACTTAAAACTTGAAATAATCAAATCTATTAAGCTAAAAAATAATTAAAGCTCCAATTAACTCAAATCAAGCTAAGTGTGTTTATTTTCTCTCCCCTTGGGGAGAGAAAAACCTTGTCAGCTGCCACCCTAAAAAGGATTTCCGGCCGCCATTCCTATCTTTCTCCGGTCTATAATCCTTCCCTATATGTTATTTCTTGATTCTTGATTATTCGATCATTGTTATGATATGGTTAGGATTTTTAAGAGGGTGTGTTTCGAATTTATCCCTATAGGGGAGTGTACGTGGAGATTTTTTGCCGTCACCAAAACCCTAGTTTATCATTTGTAAACTTGATTCTTCTTCTATGCATCTAGAATCGTTTGTCTTCTTGTTTTGGGTTTGGCTGATATTTCAGTGTTGGGGTTTTTTACCCGGTTTAATATGCTTCTCTTGGTGATTTTGATCGTGGATATTGGTTTGGGTTGATGTTTAATCTTTAGAGCTGCCGGTATTCATTGTTCTCTATCAAATATCATCAAGATTCGCTGTAAGAGGTGCTATGCTCAAGGATCTGATATGTATGCGTAAGGTATTATTTGTTTGATTCAGGGCCTTTTAATTTAGATTGGAAGTGAGGAGTTGGATCCTCTTATTGTTAATTATAGGTTGAATGTTATTGTTTCATCATCCTATAACATGATCGATGAGTGTTAAAGCTATATCATCCATGTTGTGTTTGATCTGTTACAAGTGTTTTGATGGTATTGGTCAGCCATGGTGGTATTCGTTGTTTAGAAAGTTCATCCATTGGAGGACGATGATGGTGATGGCTGTTATGGATTAATCCCTAAATTTTAAGGATTGGTTTGATTGGAGTAAATGTGCATCTTGATCTATTCTTAGTGTTTTGAATGGAATTAATGTGTGCTTTGACTGAATTTAATTAAGAATTAATGTGCGTCTTGACTGGAAGGGAGTTTGTTGGTGCTTAATTATATCTCTTTAATGAATGGATCATGGATGTTACATGTTTGGAAGTTGCTGAGTAATTACATGTTGGTGCGTAATTAAATGTTTGGAAGTTACATGTTGCTGCGTAATTACATGTTACATGTTGGTGCGTAATCACATGTTTGGAAGTTGCTGCGTGCATTGGAAGTTCTATGACGGTTTTGACGCTCAAGTGTTTAAATTAATCATTATGATATCCGCATAGATAATTGTTAGGAAGTATTTGTTTTACTTTCTTTATTAGTCAAAAGAATGACTTGTCACTCTTATGTTGTGGTTAGGTTAGTAGCTTTTTGAAGCTTGTAAGTGTCCAGATGGACCGAGATGAGGGACTTCACCCTCTTCCATTGTACTTAAAAGATTTTTTGGTGTAATATATTTACCGGGGAAACCCTTTACCCAAAAAAAAAGAAAAATAACTAAAAGCTTTTAAGATAGTATACTTTAAAATGGGTTTAAAAGACTTTTACTAAAATTTTAAGCTAAAATTTAGAACTAATAAGCACTAAGATTAAGCTAAAAAGTAAAAACAGACAAAGGACTAGACTCAAATAACACTAATAAGCTGGAATTAAGCAAACCATCTAAGAAAATAAGATAGAACAGACAAGTGAAAAGGACAGATTACTCTACTTTATTTTTAGACTTATTTAGATGAAAGGACTACTTGCAGCTTAATTTTAAGACTCACAAACACTTTTGATAAACTAAAAACTAGAAACAGATAAAAAACTTACTACAATAAGCTAGATTTAACAAAAATTAATCTAAATTAAGCTAGGAATTGACCACAACTGATATGCAAATCTAGACTCTTAAGAACATTACAATAAACTACCAATACTTGACTGATACTCTAAAAGGTTTTTCCAAAGTCTAATGACTCAAAACAAATACACATTGATGCAATAGAAAACAGATTTTGAACACAAAAACTACACCTTAAGCATACTTTTTATAAATCCAACAAATAAGCAGTTTATAACAACTTTTGGACTAGTAGACTTGAGATTTAGCTAAAACGAACTTCAAAACTAAACAAAATTTATTAAACTTACTAAATCTAACATTTAGACTAAATTAAAGCTTATGAAAACTGACTTGAGTACCAAAAATAGGTTACAAACTATTTTACCATATTGAAGTTCCTAAACCCAAACACCCCTTTAAAACTTGATAATCCCATTTTAAGCTAAAACAGATCTTAAAATGCCTCAAATGTTGAAAATAGATTAAGAATAATGGATAACTAAGACATATAAGCAAAAACCTAGGAGAATTAAGCACTAGATTATAAGATAAGCTAATAAGTAGATTTTACTTAAAATGGACAGATTTACATAAAAACTCAAATCAAGCTATTCTAAACTATAAAATAGACACATTAAGCTGCTATTAGACAGAATAAGCACATTTAAGCAGTTATAAACACAGAATAAGCAGATTAATAAGCTAAAATAGAAATTAAGCTAGAAAGTAAAAATGAACTTACCTTGTCCTTTGCTCTAAACAAGGACTAATAAATGCTCTAAGAGCTCAATCTACAAGCTCCAGCTTATTTACATAAGCTGGTAAAGATCTATAAGCCCATCCATTTCTGGCTTATCTTCCACATTTAAGCTTAAACTAACTTTTGAGAGGAAATTAAGGTAAACAGCTTATTCAGTTAAGCTATAAGGAAGCTTAACTGAACAAGTGATAGCTTATAAAGAAACTAGAGCTTATTGCTTATTAAGTGATTTCCAAATACATCTTAAATGTAATTACATAAAAGTAAAAATGTATATTCAACACAGAATTGGAAGGTAAACTAAAATTTTATTAAGAATAAAACGTTTACAAGCTTTTAAAAGGAAACTACAAAAAGGAAAATACAACAAGCTGGAAATTTAAGCTAAACTACACTACTCCTACATTAGATATCTACTGCATGAATTCCATGGGGTATTTATAGCTGAGGAGAGAAGCTTCTAGGAGAAGAGGAGCGTCATCAAGCATCAATCTTCACCTTTGATTCATAACAAACTCTAAATCCGTCCATTTAAGCCATTAGATCATCCTCTATGTCCATTTGACCAATTAAATACCTTGGGATCGCCAGCGTGGCCTGTTGTGATGTCAAAGGTGCCATATAGATCTTCTAGAAAGGATGGGGCATGTGGAGGGAAAAATTAACTTTTGTTAATTTTGTTGCAGGGTAAAAATGGGAAAGGCAAATGAACAGTAATGTTGACCGAGTTTTTATTATCTTGACTTGGATCTATGGTTTGGGCTTTTATTTATTTGGGCCTAAAATGGTTTTGGACTAGATTAAAAATTTGGACTTTTAAGCTTATATAACATTTACATGGATTTAGCAATTCTAACCTGGCCCAATAACTAGGTCCGGGTTGGCCTATAGAAGTAAATACGCTCTCAGCTTCGTTTTCTCACGCTCTTCCAATCTCGTGCTTATTTTTGTCCATTTGGCTATATTTTTGTCCTTTTGTGAATATTCGTTACCTGCACAACACAATTAATAAAACAGACAAATACAATGTATTTTCTATTCTTTTTTGGTCATTTAAGCTTGTTTTAATAAAGAAAATTGATATGTGATTAAACACATATCAATGTTCTTCTCTCGCACTTGATAGAGAGGAGAGAAGGGATGAGAAGAAAAGATTGGATCACTTGAAACAAGATCAAACAATGTTAGTGATCAAGAGATTTAGTGAGAGAAAAAAGGTTTTTAGAGAGAGAAAGAAGACTGAAAAAATTCGTGCAAAGAGGTATGTTTTCCTACCAGAAATAGTGCAGTATTTATAGATAGGATTTGCAACGGCTAGCTGGGGACAGTCTCGGTGGTCCCAGATAGATCTGGGGGCCGCCAGACCTATAAGGGGGCCACCACTAGACTATGCTCCAGTTTTTGTCTTTTTGTGGGGAAAGTTATATCTGGTATAGAAGCTTCCATTTTAGAAGGAAAACCATATTCAAATTTTATTATTTAAATAAAACATTTTCTTTTATTAAAAAGTATTTTTGTAAATTTATTTTGTAGAAATACTTTTGTGAAAATGTAATGGTTAAGAAAAAATATTTCCTTGATCACTAATCATGCTTAATGATTTGTTTGTTCAAACCTTAACTGATCACTAATCTTAGAAATGGAATTTTATGATTAATAATTTGTAAGCGTTTATTTTTATCGTAAACGTTTTTATATTTTGTTATTATCAAAACGCTGAGAGGTCGAAAAATATAAATAACATTTTTATGCATTATTTGTATTAACAATCTCCCCCTTTTTGATGATGACAAAATATAAACTCATTTTGTATAAAATTATTAATGAGTTTCATTCCATTTCTCCCCTTTTTTGTTGAATTCAAAAAAAGGATGATCGTCGAATTGTTGTAGAAAGAAAGAAGTCGACAATATCAAGACTCCCGCTTGATGTAGACTCCCCCTCGTTTGGGGCACCAATGGATCGATCTTACAAAAATTGTTTGCTACAAAAGAAAGTTAAAGGTACAAGTGCAAGACAAATATCTTTAAGCATAACAATAAATTCAAGTCACCCATAAAAGAGTTTCATTCAATAATCAAGAAACTCATACAATAGTAGACATAACTAATTAACTCATACAAAAAGACAAGAACTTATGCATAAAGTTAAGTTAAACAAAGAGTATTAATACTACATAAATCCTAGATGATTCATGATTCATAGGAGATGACTTTTGAGCAAAAGGTTAGGGTGACACATTATGAGATTGCTAAAAACATTTCAAGGTTGAGGTGGAAAGTGTGAAGTGATTGCGGTAGGGAGAAGATACTCAAGATGAGCAAACATGATGTTTATCTCATCTCTTAAGGTTAATAAAAGATTTTGGTTGTGAGAACAACATATGCATGTTGACCCATGGTAGTCATGCTAGTTATAGTAAAGAGGATGGCCCATGATAGGTGGTTGAGGTTATGGTAGAGATGGTGGTGATGGAGTATCAAGAATGTAATCACGAGGGGTGATTGGTGACAAGGAAAGAGTGATGCCTAAGGAGGGATGACTTTGGAGTGGAAGTGGATGTGAGGGTCTTGGAGGTGCATCTATGATATTTTCAAGAAAAGGATTTGATGGTTGAGGAGAAGGTGTGTCATTAGAAGTAAGAGGCGAGGATTAAGGTTTTGATTCAAATGAGGAAGAGGTAGTGCCAAATGTAGAAGAGGTATCTTTGGTTGAAGGAGTTTTTGATGGTGCATTTGGTGGAGATGGAGAAGAGGAAGTTATTATGGGAGAAGGTGTGGTAGTAACATCTTCATAGCTAGAGATGTTGACAAAGAGTTGTCTAGGTGGGATTATGGTTAGTTTGATTTTCTTAGAAGGATTAGAGGAGGAAGCTTGAGTGGAAGCCATGGAAGTAAGATATGAAGAAGATGAAGATGATAAGAAGAGTGGGAAGGATGGCTTATTTAATTAGGAAGCATAGGATTGAAGAGGCAAAGCATAAGGGTTAAGAAAATTGATTCCAAAAGTGGTTTAGCAAAATGCAGAAAGTGTGTCTAGTGGAGAGGATAGTCAACTGCATAGAAAATCAGGTAGTCATAGTAAATTTTATATGACTCTGATGGCGGTCCCATATATATGTGGCAGTCCCAGATATGTTTGGGGGCTGTTCTCTAAAGAAACGAATTTTTTCTAGTTTTTCCTGATTTTTGTAAATCCTGTACAGAAAAAGTTTCCCAGATTTTCCCTTTTGCAGTCAATTCTATTTCATCATGAATCATCTAATACTTAATAATCAAATTCACAAAACTAACTATCCTAAATTCTATTAAAGAAGCACATATAGGCATATTAACTAAGAGATAATCATGCATAATATCATATAAGTAACCATAGTGTATCAAGGTGCATGCAAGCAAGGGTTTAAGATGATAAAATGGAATGATCATACAAGGCAAGTTATGTTTCCCGTACTAAGTACTAAGTTACTACTAAATAGCATAAGTTTAAGTACCTAAGCGTAATAAAGTAGTAAATATAATTAATATTGTCATATAGCAATTTTCCAAATTGCTCACTCCTTCTTCATGTTTCTCCACAAGTTCTTGAGGCCTTTCCCGATTGACCTTAATCCACCACGATGCTCATCTCGTAACTGAACTTGACGGTTGATGATTTCGGTTTGGTGGGTGTAAAATGGTTCCATGTCAGGGTCAACGTTTGGTGGGTTTTGAAAGACTTGAAGAACCTCACTTGTTAATGAATTAACAAAACAAGTGGGGGAAAGAGTGCTTGCACGCGAGGTCCCTTCGTCATTTCCATCATCATCGTTGAGATGAGAGGAGGATGGTTGATCGAAGGCGGAGGAAGAAGAAGTGGAGTGACGACCTATTCTCATACCACAATCCTTCCTAGTATTTCGCTCTTATTGAGCGGTAAAAGGATTCATGACACGATCGTACAAGACATAAGACTCATTGACCAACTCAGGACTTTCACTCATGACGAATTTAAACAAACGGGTTAATAACATACCATAGGGTAAAAATAACATAGCTTGTTTAGTGACCCACTCCATTCCTTTTGCCATATAATAGGCAAGTTTGAACTTTTCGGATATTGCAATACAATAGAGCGTGTACAAAGACACGCATGAACATGGTCCAGATTACCCCCAGACAGAAAACATTTTCCCGGATAATTTCTTCCAAAGGCTTCAGGGTTGACACAATTTCACGAGTGAGAATTTGATGATCTTGAACATCAATTTTTTGCCTATGACGGGTGCGAGTGACCAAACATTCTTGATCATTTCAAATATATGAAATGATGTCATCAGGAGAAGGAGGGTTGGTTTGGTAAGGACCATCCTTAGGAACTACATATGCCAACTCGTCAATGTTAGAAACATGAAAAGTATCGGTCACTTCCAATAATAGTTAGTCAAAGCCCGTAGTTAGTCCAATATATGATTTGTAATCTAATAGGGCCAAAAGGCCCATGGAAAGCCCTTCCATGGCCAGCCATATGCACTATATAAACACCTCTCCATGCCTTGGAGAGGTTGGTTGGTTGGTTGTATGTTTCATTTCACTTAGTGCATTTCATGTTTACTACTTTCTCTCACTAGAAAATACATCCTTCCTCCCACTTTCTCTCTCTAAGTTCTTGGTTCATATATCAAAGATTACTTGTATTCTAAAATTGGTATCAAGAGCCATGGAGTGATTTTCATAGTTCTTGTGTTTGTATTTTTTTTGGTTCATTTTTTTAAACGTAATTTATTTTTTATTTTTTGTTTTCAAAGCTTAGTCATACACTAAAGGATCATTTACTTAGGTAAATTTGATCTAGTATCTTTGGATATAGGTGTATTTGCTTTGGATCAAAGAAAAACTCATTTTTGCTCATCTTTTGTTTTCAAAAATCTTATAAAGTACAAATCTTGATTTTGAATTTTTCGGCTTAAAAACCAAAAAGTTGTCATTTTTAAGGTACCTATAGGTTTAAGAATACTAGTTGTAAGAAATTTTTTGGGAAAAACAATCAAAAAGGTGTCTTTTTGTGATTTAAAGATTTTGAGTTTAGTCCGTGTATTGCACGAATTTGCAGTTTATAGCTCTCTCCAAATTTGCAATTTCTTGTGTCTCCGAATTTGCAATTTCTTATGTCTTCGAATTTGCAGCTTATAGCTCTCTCCGAATTGGCAGTTTGTAGTTGTATCCGAATTTGCAATTTCCTGTCTTACACGAATTCGCAACTTGCTTAAATACACGAATTGGCAGTTTTCCATAAGGATACGAATTGGCAGTTTTCCTTTAGGACACGAATTCGCAGTTTTCTTAAGTACACGAATTAGGAATTTTGCTTTATCATACGAATTTTCAGTTTTCAGAAGGACACGAATTTACAATTCTCTTTAGGACACAAATTTGCAATTTTACCTAAGAACCCGAATTTGCAATTTCACTTAAGTAAACGAATTTGCAACATTTACTTAAAAACTCAAAATTGCTTCATCAAAATTATACGGTTTATTTCTTTGACTTGTAAAATCCCGTGAATCACTTGATTGTTTTCTCGATTTTGTCAAGAATTGTAAAATCCCGTATAGTTTCAAGACCCAAAACACAAAAAAGACAACACCATCAAACACAATTACTTTTTATCACCGCTCGATCAAACGGTAATCATTGAACATACCAATTTATCAATGAATACTCTTGTTGATAAGTCACTTTTCTCGGGTGGTGACTGTAACATTTCTCATTTTCATGTCATTGTACGACTCCATTGATGGTCACAATTTATTTTAGTTCGATACGCGTTTACTTTTAATTTTACTTTTGAGCTAAATCGCGTAGACTAGAAATAACCATTTAATGTAAACGGTCATCAAATAAATTAAGGTTTACATCAACCGAGTAATAAATAATTATTAAGAAGATAATTATGTACTTTGCGTACTTTATTTTTACTGGTCACGTAAATGGCTTACGTTTCGCAATAAAATACACTTAGACACACCACGGAAATACCTAGACTCGCCTAGACTCAAACCAATAACCATCTTAATAACCTAAACACAAGATTTAATCAAATCTTGTGTTAAAACCTCTTGAATGCCGAATGTGGACAAGAAAACCTACACCAAAATCGTCCTAAGTGATTTATGAGCTAGCAAAATCTCTTAACAATCTTTACAAGTACTAGTACAACCATGGTTCAATAAATGAATGTCCTAATGGTCTCCTAATGACAAATTATCCATTGGGTAATGACCATTTTCTTCCTTGGATCCCTTCTTAGCCGCGGTTAAAGAGAAATGAGCACACAAACCATAAGATTTCTCTAGCTAAGCAAATCTTGTACAAACACATCACAATTAAGGATGGTACTTAGTGGTTTAACCAAATACAAGGGGTAGCAAACTAGAAATCCCCAAAACCACCATCTAGGGTTCGGCTTGGATTGCTTGGTGAACCAAGAAAGTTAACTAGCTTCTTATCCTATAAATAACATTCACTAGCTCACATAACACATTTCTAAACTCTTATATTCTCTCTCAAATCTAAAACAATTTCATTTACTCCCTAATCTATTCAGCATTCATAAAAACCAAACCATATTCATTCTAGGAACACGAAGAAGCCTTTAAGATCGAATATAAGGTTATTAAGGGAAGTCACGAACTAAGGAAATAGGTTTATAAGTTTTAGAGTTTAAGTTATACACGTTTAGGTGTATAAGAGTCGAATTACTTCACAACTCACGAATCAAGAACACTAGGACCCTTTGTAAGTCGAACTAACTCGATCATTTTCTTTTACTACTCGTTATGAATTATACTTAG